>JABRWK010000007.1:1598800-1610295 GCA_013372445.1 Hypothenemus hampei
AAAAAAAATTTTTTTTTCAAACAGCTGTCATTTTGCGAAATTTTATTTTTTTTCTTTCTCTTTGGTAGGGACGATAAAGACATTCTTACTGATTATGAATCCGTTTTCAGATTTTGATTCCGACAAACAGAAGGGCTGCAATCATGTCAACCAGCTCACCCCGTTTTTTTTGCACCGCCATGTTTAACAGCTTGTAACTCTTTCAATTTTCAATTTTTTTGTATATTCTTCAAATGTCAATAAACACATTGTAAAAAAATGAAACTAAAAATGTTATTTGTTTTTGTTTTATCGCTCCCGAAAATAAGCCTAAAATTTCGGTTTCTAGACTAGAATACCCCCTAATTTTCAATATTACCTAATAGGATAATAGTCATTTCTTTAATACTCACATGGTATTATTTATATTAAAAGTACTCTTCAACAGCGTGTTTGGTCAATATCCTTAATATGTAGAGCACTATACGAAACCCAAAGATATCAACAATCGATTAATAATTATAACCGGCAGGAGTTCGGATCATATATTGTCGTTGGTCTTATCAAGTACCAAACATCTTATAAAGGATTACGATTGTCAAAATTAATAGTTGCAAAATGTTGCAAAGTACCATGTAACCTTCCGAATTTAAAGAACATTTCTTCCAAGAATTGAAGTTTTAAACACTGATTTCACCAGTTTAGATATGAGATTTGTTCGTTTTTTGCCTATGTTTGTCCTGATTCTGTTTGCACAGCTTTACAAACGAAATATGTAACAAAGAACTTTCATTTGTGTAGCATATGTTTTAATGTACATATTTTATTGTGAAATATGGGTGCAATCACCAGTACATTAAGGGGTCTGTCATTGGTGTTGGCCGGTTTAATGTTTGTCATTCCAAGTAAGAAAACGTAAAAAGTATTTCGGTCAAAAAAAATAAAATAATAAGATGTTTATCAGGTGCGATGCGTGCTTCAAGCAATGCGGAATTTTTCAATTTGACTGAATAGCTCGTTGATCCTAAAGGCCCAAAACTACAGTTTGTCCAATTTACAAAATTTGTAATAAAAAAAAAACAGAAATTAAAAAGTCATTTTAGTGGCTTGTCAATTAATAAAAATTATTAAGTCGAAAATCTTATCGTAAAAATCGTAAATACATAAGCTGGTACGAGATCGACATCTATAAAGATGACATTTAAAAATGAATTCTCATGGCAGAAATAATATTATTAAAATGTTGTGCATGTATTTAGTACTGACAACTTTATAAGGAATTAGAGTGTGTACAACTGCATCCTTAATATTCACATGTGTTGTTCCAAACAGTTATGTCATTGATCTACGAAACAGACACAGATGGTAATAAGGTATACAGTTTAACTCAAAAAATGTTTTTCTTGCCAACATTCAACATATTAAATTTTTGACCGTACCCCGTAAATTTACAACAAATCGATTTCGCAACATGACAATCTCAATTTATATCTCTCCAATTTCAACAGTAGCCATCCAACAAAAATTAGAATCTGCAGTTTTATGAACAACATCAAACACTATGCGTTCCAATTAATGAAAAAAAATGGCAAAAATTCCCTCTTTCTGACTGATACATTTCCAATACATCAATTCGTCAGCTTATCTATCTAATATTAGCTAAGTTCGCGGATAAATCCTGAACCAGTAAGCGCCATGCTGATTGGTCAAAAACGGTTCAGAACTGTTCGCGAACTGCTTTTGACCAATTAGCATGGCGCTTACTAGTTCTGGATTTCATCCGCGAACTTAGCTATTATTAAGAGAGAATTTACACGATTTACGTATAGTATAAGCTCTATGGACTGTCATCACCATATGGGAAAAGTCAATTTGCTATATACCAGTTCAAGGATAGACGCAATTTAATTATTTTTGCTTTAATTGAAGTTTAGATTAGTAATAATCGAGTATGTGTTTGTTACAATACTTTTCATTAATTGCGGCTCGTATAAAGCTCCATAAAATGAGTTTTGCTATTTGGACATTTCAAATGTACTTTTTCATGCACGTACTAGAAATTGATATACAGTTATTGCATACTAATTTTGTTATAATAACGAACTTTATTGCCACTGTACTTTCGTACTTTGATGGTCGCATAAATCGTATCCATTCTCATGTATTTGATAAAGCATAGAGCTGCATTGGGTATGTATGTGTTATATGCGAGGTAACATATAAATTTAGGTAAAATTTTGTATTGTACCATCATAAAATAAGTAGAATAGAGATCTGACCTCACCACAGATTAATTGAAAGCAACTTCACCCAAGCCAAAAACAGACTAATATTAACAGTAATCCTAGAGTAGAAATAAGTAGAAACTCAACTAACTATAGGTTTTGCAGCCTTGAAATGTAAAATTAGCTGAACTCTCGCGTTTTTAGGCCCCGCTGTGTAAGCGCGATATTGAATTTTAACTGAAAAAAAAAAGAAAAATAAAAGAACGGGCGAAGCCGATGCATGCTTTTGTTAAGAAAAGCTAAGATGAATTGTAAACTTTATAATTTTATTCTAATATAGTCTTTCTGTCTATCAAGTCTGTCACTGTATTAAAAATTTAAGAGTTCATTATATCTTTCTTATTCGCATGATTTTTCTCCAAAAGATTGTCCTTGATATATACTTTTTTAATAAAAAAAAATTATCTACCTAACCTAGATTGACATAAGAAAATACTGATATCACTTTTATTTATCAGGCAATTTTATTTCGCAAAGAGCGCCATCTCGAGAATAAAAGTTCTATGAACCTAAAAAAAATAAATAGAGGATGACATTGAGAAAATTACATTGTAGATTACCACGCGATAGAAGTCCTTAAAATAATAAAAACACTTCCTATAGAATAATCTCCAATCGCTTTTTGTTTTCAAGATGCACCGTTTTAAGTGTTTTTATGAAATTTAGATTTTTTTAAATTTCTTCCGATTGCATAGAGGTAATTGAACCAAAGTTAATGCACACGGTGTTCTTGCAGATGACTATTTTATGTCATAATATGAAATTCATTCAACTTCCAATGGTAGGATTAGAAGGGCTTTCTTTTTTTTATAGAATAAATGACATCTCAGATCCTCGGCGCTGTGTCAGAAGTGTCACTTATGTAATCACAAATGCTATGAGATGTCAGAGATCACATGAGCTGCAAGTATAATAGAATACATCGCGGAGGCTCCAAGATGTCAATGCTGAACACACCCATTGTTGAGAGTCGTATTAATAGTCGTACCTTAAGTATTCCTCCACACTTAAGCATTCCTTGAGTGTTCGTTTGTGATTAATAATCGTTCGATTCCAGTCAAGGGAGACTTGAGGCTATTAATCCGATTGACAAAATGAGTATTGAGAGAGATTTGACTGAGGCTGTCTTAAGTCTTCCTTCAAGGAATTATTAATATGGCCCTAAATTAGCAATAAAGCCTTTTATTTAGATTAGGCAACAATGTAAAATTGACAGTTGTCAGTTGTCTGTTGTTTTCGGCGCCAATTTATGCGTGTGCGTTAAAAGTTTAGTTAAGCAGTTATTTTTTTTTATTAGTGAAATTATCCCTTTTATGTCTGATCATTGGATCCTTTTATTTTGTCTTTTGTAAACTATCGATTTTAAAAGTTTGGAGGATGTTTTTTTGTACTCGACTAAAACCTTCATGTGTCGGTTGGACATTTTCAACAACAGACATTCCTCTATCTTTTAAAAAGTTAATTTTAAGCTAGTCACATTCCTATCGGATTTTCTACAAAATACATTTTCTATCTACTTAACTTAAGTAGTTTGAAGTATTCGTTTTGTTAAACACGTAGGTACTTAAAACACTTGCCAATAGTAGAACGCATCGAAATTATAAAACAAATGAATTCTGATTACGTTTTTGATTGGTTCTCTTGTTTGCCGTTTTTAAAAAGTACTTTCAAAATGGTTCTATTTTTTTGAGGAACACAGAGACATGATTATGTGTATGAGCGAAGCTCGACTAAATTCTTATGAAGCTTAATATATCTAGCGAAAGAGACCATTAAGATAGGTTCTTAATGTTAGAACATTTATTGCTGTGCATTGGCGTTTGGGAAATAGCTTGTTTTTTAACTTTTTTGAATAACTTATTTTCAAAAAGCAAAAGCTGATAATAGGCTTTTTTGTTTTTAACAGTACAACGAGCTCAGATTGTACGGTTGAAAACGAATCTGCTATTTTGCAAATCAAAGAAAATAAACACCACAAAAATAAATTCAACTGTACGCAAAGTTAATCGTGAATCAGTTAGACAAATCCTTAACCCTAGAACACTAACCTTAAATAACAATTCCGTAGACACTCCCCTAATATTTATGATTTTTTTGTCAAAAAATAAGTTTTAAATGACGTTTTAATAATTACAGAAATTAACAAAAAAATATTACTAAATTCTAAAATACACGTAAAAATTAATTATTTGCCTTCGTCACAGGTAAAACAGCAACGGGCAAGGTGTTCTGCGCAAAATGCCATGAAAAATAATGGACGTACGTAAGTTTAACGAATGATTAGTATTCTAGGGTTAAAAAACAACTTCGTCGCCCGTTTCAATAAAGCAATTATCGAAATGAATGAAAGAGGAAGGAACGAAACACGCATAAGAAAATGAAAATGTAAATATGATGACAAAAAGTACTGATTTGAATATTATAAATAACACTAAACAAAGAAAAAATGTTTACCTGAAACTATTCGCTTTTTTTTAATTTGCATAGAATTAGTAAAAGTGAAATTCGTACACTTAATTATTTTCCTAAAATTTCATAATAAAACTATAATTCTAATGTAAATACTGAAAAAACATTTTATAATCGATTTGTTATCGCAAGTAAGAATAGTAACATCCAAAAAAAATCAATAAATACCTTGATATTTCAAATTTATTAGAGTGTACGCGTTTCATTATAACTAACTGCATCATTTTAACCTGGAAACAATGTTTTGTTTATCTCTATTGTCAAAATTATTAATATTTTCGATGACTTTCTATTTTTATTTTATTCCTAAAATATCGTGTAGAATTCAGTGCAAGTTCTAATCTCTAAATTAATTTTGTAACGTATGTGGATACCTACTATATTATAGACCAAAACAAATAAAATATTGAATTAAGTGAAAAAAGATAAATATAAAAGAAGTTAAAAATTAAAATTAAAAATAAAATAATAAAATAAATAAAAATAATCGAGGTACGAGATGAAAAAAACGATTTGATTTTTTCCATTAATTAATTTAACTAAAATCAAAAATGCAAAAAGAAAGGATAAACAATGTTGTAATGAATTCACGCCATCAATTTTTCATTAGTCAAGGTATTTCGAGGAACGTTTCTTAACAACTTTGAGACATACTAATCAACAAGATCAAAAAATTAAAAGAATGAAGGTAATTTTTTAGTGCAAAAGTAATCATATCTCCACAAGTATTAGCACGACTGGCGGAAAATAAGGGTCCCAAGAGAAAAGAACTAAAATTTACTCGGAAGCGCAAAGTCCAAAAGAAAAGTGACAATGACACATGTTGTAAAAGTTTTACCGAAGCCAACTCGTGGTCGAAGAGGAGATTTATACAATTTTGCTATACAGGATGTTTGGTGCATTGTTTGCCAAATTGACGTGGCGGAAAAGAGGGGTCGTTTGCTATCCCTTCAGCCACAATAACTCATTCTTTGTCCCACGGACTTTTTTTTTCAACTTTTCACTATAGTTGTTTTGAGAAATCCCAAAATTGAGCATTTAAATCTAAATTAAAAAAAATGTTAACTAAGGTGAAAACGAAAATGAATTGAAACAAAATCAAAGAAATTAATACTAATAAACTTTTAATCAAATTCCACTTGACTTGTTCTGTCTGCTTTTACATAACACGTGTTATCATGTGAATGGAGAATAGCCACCTGCGAAAACTCATCATCCAAAAGTAAACAATAACATCAGGATAAACACGATTTCAATAAATAAATAATAATTATTCATTTATTAAAATAAATATTAGTTAAATTTTACGAATTAAATTAGACTGTGACAAACGTTGCAGTTAATGACCGATTCGGTTTGCGTCCATCGGTATACGTTTAATTCACGGATAAGCGATTAACCCTTAATTGCATGAATTTAAGAGTATCACCAAAAAAATATACAGAGGTGTCTCAGATTTTTGTTATCAAACATTAACAGTTAAAAAAAATATAAAAAAATATAAAGCAAAAAATATGAAAAAAATCATATGCCCGAAAACGCTTCGTTTCCAAAATACAAAGTATCTATATGTTGCATATCGTCGATGAAAGTGCAAAACCTCGTATTTGTAATTTTTGGCGAAAATAATTTTATTATTTTATATTTATTATCTCATTCGAATCAGGATGTTTCTGCACAGGCCTGTCCAAAGCCACATATGCGTTATTATTGTATATTGTTTGCCATTTTTTTTTATCTGCTCCTTTAAAATTATGTCAAATATAAATACGAGGTGTTGCACTTTCACCGACGATATGTTCAACTAGTTTTATGGTAGGAACAGGAATTAGAAATCATTTTTTATCTTGAAAACGGCTACTTAGGCGATAAAATATTAAGAGATCTTTTTTTTATTAACAATTGATGGAGTATGTAAAAAAAATTGTATGAGAAAAAGTCAGTGGCATACCATTTTTTTCATTAGAAATGTGACATGGGATGGGTGCATGGACGCCATTGGTGTAAGTTGAAATGTTCCGTATACTCCAGAAACGTTTTTGAAATATTACAGTATTAAAAAAATTAGAAATTAAACCACCGTATTTTGGGAACGAAGCGTTTTCGGGCATATGATTATATGATTTTTTTTCATATTTTTCATTGTAGAAGAATATGCTGTTAAAGTTTACCATCAAAAATCTGGGATACCCTCTATATTGAAGTTAGCTGACTTGGCCTTTCGCTGAATAGACAAAAAAAAGGTCAACAATGTATTATACAATGTATTTAATATGATACACTATGCACTTAATGATTAAGGCAGATAACGGGAAACCCTAATTAATTGTTTGATTTTGTTTACATAAAAATGTATCATTTTTTAAAACAATTATATATTCATTCAGAGCAAAAATTATCGCATAAATTCGTTTAATGTTTAGGGGTTTGTTTAAAAAAAAAACGACTGGACACGATAATTTTAGTTTTTCCTGTGGGTTTTCCGATGGTAAATTTATGTATACGAATTGTTGGTAAAGAGAGTCACTCGCGAACCGAATCGTAATTTTTCGTAGGCTACTTTTTTCAAAATATATAATAAAAAGTTGAAATAAAAGAATCCGTGGGCCAAGAATGGGTTATTGGGGCTGAAGAGATGGCAAATGACCTCTCCTTTCGGCCACATCAATTTGGTCAACGGTGCATCAAACACCCTCTATTTTCAGTTTATAATCTTAATTTTGAAGTTCTAATAGCATGGGATCATTTAAATTTCGCATCTAGCCAGCCCAGCTATGAGATTTGTTGACTGTATGTCGATCATCGTTTGTGTATATTTGATTGCCACAGTAATCTACACCATTTTTAAACATTTTCAGCAATTATTCTGAATTTTTCAAATAATTAAACGTCTTTTTCTATTAAAATGTGTTTTCTGTGGTTAAACAATAGCCTTAATGTTGAATGAAATTTTGAAAATTGAAAGTAACGCTACATAACCTCACTCGACTCTTTTGTCAAAAATTAATTTCAGTGTTATTTGGCAGCATATGATTAAACTGCAATCTATTTTTATCTTCTATCTCTCTTGTGTAAAATCTCGCAACTGATTAGATACGAAATTTAAATGATCACACGGTTATTAATTTTGTGTTAAGCTTTTAAATAAAGAACTGTAAGTACTGCCTGAAGTTTTTACTTCAAATGTTAAAAAGTTTTTAGTTTCGGTTTAAACAAAGATGTCACAAAATTTGTAAAAGGTAAAATGCAGCTTTTCAATTGTTTTCTTTACATTTTATCCCACAGATTTTTGATATGCATCCCTTATACAGACTCTATGAGACGCATTCACATTTTTCCCATTTTTTCAGGAAAGTGTTACAAGTCGTTATTCAAAAAAGAAAATAGTAATTAAAAATCTATATCTTTTTTGATAAATTCGACAATGAAATAATTTAGAGGAATTTTTGCACTAATTCAATCCAAAAAGAAGGTCATAATCTAATTTAGTTAAGAAATATTTCATAGTAAACTTGATCTATTTAATACGTTGCGTTCATACTTACCCTAGTTTAGCTTATAATTTGAATAAATCTTTTCACAGATACAGATTCTATTTCGCGAGCAAAAATAGTTGATAGACTGTTTCGATTTTATTATATACATTCGACTTGAGTGTCAAATTAAAATGGATTCTTAATCAAACTGCGTCATATAACAATTGTTATTAACTGAATTAATTCTAATATAAATACTATGTGAAATTTAAATTACGCCGTTTATTATGTCTTATAGTTTCACTAGATTTGTTTGTTCTAATGAATAATCCTAAAAAAAAATTAAAACTGAAAAGAATGGTTATAGTATAACAGTTAAAAAGTAAGTAGTAGTTGATAGAGGCATCACTTCTGAAATTCTTTTACAGCGCATCCCAAAATAGGGATGTTGCGTATTGTCATTTGGTAAGAAATTTTATCTTCCTCTGTAACTGCTTCTAAATATTGATTACTCTATTACAGTACAGATATGCAACTTTCTTGGACAAATTGCTCATTGCAATTGGAATAGTGGGTTCTATAATAAGTGGAGTTTCACAGCCCTATTTAATAGTCCTCTTCGGATATGTTGTGGGTGTTATATTCGCTAATGCGACTGCAATAAGTGAAAATTTATCTGTCGAAGATATAGCTGATGCTAATGAAACATTGTATAGTAGCACTCAATATTTTACTATAATGACTGGTGAATGTTCTTTGATAATTACTAGCATCTAGCTTGCTGTGGTATTTTTGACTCAAAGTTCCTTAAGACAAGTGAATATCCTGATTCTGGTTGTTACTATCTAATTTTAAGGCCTTTAAAATGAGGAAATTCTTTAGACATTACATCAAGATATTGTTTAAAAAGTTGGAATGATCGCCTTTCTGGATGCTATTTGCGTAACTAACATTGTTAGTGAAATTAATAATTTGGAAGTGTTTGGAATGGCCACTGGTGCGGTATTTAAAGTGTTTCAAGTATTCCACCAATGTTCAAGGGTTCAAGTTAATAAATTGAAATGCATATTGACTCTGGTTATGATGTCAAAGTTCATTGAGGTAGGAGGTTCAAAAATCGACTTAATATTCAACTCACTAGCCAGCATTTATCTTAGCCACTTTCATACGATTTTACTTGGAACCAACATTAACCTTGATAGCAGGAAAGTTTTTTCTTTTAATGTTCTTTTCCATATCATACGGAACGAAAACGATACGAAAGGAAATGTTGCAATAGCAAGAGCTTTGCTTATAGATTTGAAAATATTGCTTTCGGACGAGGCAATTCTAGATAATGAAAGTGAAAAAGTAATTTGCTCATTTCTGTTCGAAATCTAGTTTAGTATGTTGGAAATTTTCAGATTGTACAAGAAGCTCTGGATACTTCTCAAAAAGGCAAAACCTGTATTACGATCAACTTAATTTGTGGAGTCAAAGAGGGAAAAGTGTACGAAATGGGCTCTCATAATAAGATCAAATTATGAAATTATTGGAGGTCAAAGGGCAGTATTAAAAATGTAATCGAGCCAGAGTTCACACTTAAAAAAAATTTATTAGGAATTTTTATTTTTTTTACATAAAATAGAATTTCTTAATTATGATTATAAAAAGTTAACAAATTTATTTATGTGGAGGTTTCGTTCTTCTTACTACCTATGCAAAAAACCTATGTATTCCTGCGTATGTTTTAACTGTTCTATGCACGAATCCATTTGTTTTTAAACATTTTAACTAAAATAAATTAAGAAACATTTCACATTTACACTACAGTGATTCACCACAAATGTTATCAATGTTGAAGAGTATGTAATCTATAATACAATCCTTTCTTTTCGATTAATTCACTGTGCGTCCCCTGTTCCGCTATTATTCCGTCACTAACTACGCAAATTACATCGGCATCCTGAATGGTGGTCAATCGATGTGCAATTGTTAAACAGGTTCGTCCTTGCTTGGCATTATCCAGAGCTTCTTGCACAACCTGTTTTTAAAAATTCCATCAAATATTATTTCAGTATACAATGAACACACACACGTACTTTTTCACTTTCAGCGTCCAAAGCTGAAGTAGCTTCATCCAGCAGCAAAATCTTAGGGTTCCTTACTAGTGCTCTTGCGATTGCGATTCGTTGCTTTTGACCACCTGACAGTTGCGTACCCTTTTCTCCAAGTTTCGTTTCGTAACCCTGAAAAAGTATATTTCAAGTTTTGTTTCAGTTTTAGGCTCCTTTAAGGGCCATTACTTGTGGCAGCTTCGAAATAAAGTTGTGAATGTTGGCATTCTTAGCAGCTTCAATGATTTCAGCTTCATTGACTTGTCTAGCGTTGTCGCCATATGCTATATTCTCTTTAATAGTTCTGCTGAATAAATTAGGTTCTTGGGAAACTATCCCCAAATGGTATCTATAAAGATTATTGGTTTGTAGTGTTTTCTCAAAAATAAACTCTAGGGTACCTTAAAGAGCTTAAAGTAATTGATTTAATATATTCATCGTCAAAGGAAATGGTTCCATCAGAAGGATCATAGAACCTTTCCAAGAGTTGGATTATTGTGGATTTCCCGCATCCACTATGGCCTACCAATGCAACAGTTTTCCCTTGAAGTACTGATAAATTGAGACCTTGCAATACTTGAATCTGGCTTCTGGATGGGTACGAGAAATGTACATTCGAATATTCCAAATTTCCAGTTGCCTCTTTCTTTACAATTGGCTTTGTGCTATTTCGAACTTTCGGTTCGCGATTGATTAGATTCATTACTGTTTTAGCAGCAATCAGACCTTTATCTAGATTAGGAGTGAACGCCAATGAGTTACCTATCGATACTGTTCCCATAATTAAAGCTTGAGCCACTCTGTAAAATTATTGTTTTTTAAAATAGGATTAATTCAATTATACTTTATGATGTGTTTACTTGAAGACGTCTCCATATAGTACGTGGTTGTTCTTTATTAGGTAACCTCCATAATACATGCAGGAAGCGAATGCAAAATTCATCAATCCCCTAGATAATCCTAAAAATGTCTCTCAAAACAAAGTTAAGAGTTAATTGAAAATAATGTACCTAAAATGGTTGCCCTTCCATGAGAATTTCTCAGACAAATCTTAATATGGGGTGTTAGTTCGTTGATGTAAAGGTTATAGAATGTGTCTTCGCATCCAAGCGATGCCACAGTTCGTATACTGCCGACAGCTTCAACAGCAATCTAGAAGAAGAGTTTTTCTAACATTTGATTGCACATTA
>JABRWK010000007.1:1611003-1645823 GCA_013372445.1 Hypothenemus hampei
ACTTCAAAGCGGTATACTTTTTTTAAGCAAAAAAGATAGGAGAATCGATTTTTGTAGTCCAAAATGGCATACAGGGTAACACAAAAAAGTTGTAATGGTTTAAAGGGGTCGAAATCGTCGCCGGTGGCGCCCTCTAGAAGATGCACTCAAATCGACCACAAATTTGAATTCCTCATCCTAAACAACCCCTGTATACAGAATTTCATGAAATTATTATGAAGCAGTCAAAAGTTATTAAAAAAAATAGAATTTAGTTTTTCAACTTTGACGCCCTGTATCTTGAAAACTAAACGACTTAGAGCAAATGTTCATATGAACTTATACACTTATTTTACCATGCCCTATTCATTTCCAGGAGATTGCCCACATTTTTGGAAACACCCTGTATAAGCTGATACGCGACAGACATCTATAAAAATGTCCTAAAAACGAATTCTAATAGCAGAAACGATATTATTGAAATGTCGTGCATGTAGTACTTCTAACTTTATAAGGAATTGGAGTGTTTACCACTGCATTCTCCATATTCGCATGTGCTATTTCGAGCGATTATGATGTCATTGATCTCCGAAACAAATACAAGTGGCAATAAGGTAGTCAGTTCAACCCAATAAATTTTCTTATTGCAAACACTCATCATTTTAATTTGTTGACCGTGCCTCGTAAATTTACATTAGGTTGATTTTAGAAATACATCAGCATTCAAGTTGCAGCATGACAATCTCGATTTAAATCTCTCTAATTTCAACAATGGCCATCCAACAAAAATTATTATCCACGGTTTTATGAGCAGCATCAAAAACAATGTGTTTCAATTAATGAAAAACGGTAAAAACTCTCTCTCTCTCTCTTTCTGGCTGACACATTAAATAATTTTGCTCTTCCAATACATCAACTTTTCAGCCTATCTGGATACAGGCAATTACAATGTAATCGGAATGGATTGGTCCTTTCTATGTCAAATCGAATATACTTCGGCAATGCGTGGCGTAAAAATAGCGGGTCAACATTTAACCGATTTTATAAATTGGCTGACCTTAAATGGTGTGAAGACTGAGGACGTTCACATTATCGGTCACAGTTTGGGGGCTCATGTTGCTGGCGTTGGAGCAGATGGAATAGAAGGAGGAAGAAGAATTGGCAGAATTACTGGTAGTATTGAGCTATTATTTCATTAAAACGAACAATAAATTTGCAAATAGGCTTAGATCCAGCAGGGCCTGGATATGGAGATGTAAGTGAGGAAATGAGACTGGATTCTCAAGATGCTAAACTTGTTGATGTTATTCATACTTTTATGAGATTTATTGGGACCACTAAACCCTTAGGACACGTGGATTTTTATCCAAATGGGGGACAGTATCAACCAGGTTGTCCAAATGTTTCAAGTTGTAAGATATTGTTTCCACATTAAACTTTGAGTTAAAATAGAAGAGTTCTAGTAAAAGTTGCTGACAGCATTTTCTGCAATCACGGCAGATCTTATGAATTGTTTGCGGAATCCATACGAAATCCCAATTCATTTAAAAGTCAACGATGTGGTTCTCTCGAAGAGGCTCTATCAGCGCGATGTTTAGAGGAAAGTGATGTCTACATGGGACAAATGGACACTTACAAGTATTCTATACAAACGTAGCCTAAATAATTTCTATAACTTATAATGGTATTTTCTAGAAATGGTTTGTATTACTTTAAAACGAGAAGTGAACCTCCATATTCCATGGAAAATTTAACTGCTACGTGATAGGGTCTTAAAATATGAAATAAAATTGACAATTGACATATTGTTTTTTTTTTATTAGAAATCAGTAGCAATAGTTATGTACCTAAAAGGGAAAATAATTTTTTTTTAAATTTCTCTGAAATCATAATATTTTAAATGGATTATTAATATCGTACGATTATAATAGAATAATTTTATGTTAAAATTCCTAAAGCTACATACATAGGGTTTAAATGGATGCATTTTGGGAGATGTTCATTTCGAGGCACGTACCATGATGGATTTTTCAAATTGAAAATGGGTATGATAACACGGAGCTTGGACACTAATTGTTTTGTTAAGTTACTCGTCCACTAAATGCATGTACATCTTTCTCTCATTTTCAATAAAAAATCATTGACATTTTTGTGATATGATCATTTAGTTTGAAATAGAATTAGGCTCGGTATTACATTGGAAAAGTTGGTCAAATATATAAGTAATTGCTTCCTTTACACAACCATTTTAATGGAAATTTAATTACGCTATGTATTACAATAGAATATTTTTATATAAATACGTTCTTTTATTTATTTATTTATTTATTTTTAATGGAATATTACTGGCTACTTTCAATTGTTATTCACTTTTTCTAATCTAAGTAATCTAACCATCGATATATCTAGATGACTATGTTTTATCGTCTTTTTTTCCACATCTTTTCTAACAATAAGAAGTATATGTTTTTCATTTGATTTCATTTAAATTATTACATGGAAGTTTTATTCAAAATTACTTTCGCAAACCGTTATTAGTACATACGCGGCTCTTGGTGTTTTCAGTTCAGATTTTAATTTTTAAATTCAATCAAATTTTAACAAAACCTATTTCGAATAAATAATTTTGTTTTGAAAATAGTACAATTGAATATTTAATAGTACAATTTAAAAAAATAAAATAAGACATGAAGCTTAATATATAATTGGGAAACATGTGCAAAGACGTGCCAACTCGCATAAGTTCGAAGATTTTAGTTGATTTATGTCACTAGAGGTGAAATTTGAATGAATCCAAAGACAAAACAGTTTTTCGATCGATCGACAACGTCTCTCTGAAGAGTTTCTTAAAAAGTTGTTGAAGTAAGTGTGTAGAATTGCCGGAAACTTATGTTGATAATGAAATATTTATTTTCTCAACAGAACTGACGTTCATTATTTAAAATTGACAATTTTTATGTTTTTTTTTCGATTTGGTTTCCCCAAAGGATATCTTGTTCTTGAATAATTGAATGAAAATTGAGAAAAACTAAAAAAATATCGGAAATTGATCGAAAAATAAGGGTTTTAACAATTTGAGAATAGATTATTGAACGTTGCTGACTAATCGTCGGTTTGCAATTTCACAATTATAAATACTAAGTTGATACAATGATATTTTTGTTAATAATTATTCGAAGAAAGTTTTCTTCAGCATTAAATATTCACGTTTAGAAATGTGCGACCCGAATAAAAATTCACATTGTCTGGATTTAAATCACGATTAAAATTTTATAAAAAGCGTTTAAAAACAAGCTGAATTTCAATTATTTCTGAAAAAATGGAAATTTCAAAAAGTCAAACATTGAATGTAAAAGAAACACGATTTTTCACAATAAAATATGTGTATAGAAACAGTATTCTTCTAAGTTATAAATCCGTTTGGCTCCGATTTTGTGCTGCTATCGATTCCTTCTAAACGTTGAAAGCCCTTAAGAAATGACACAGGAATTTCTCTTGCCGTGTTTATCCCTTATCTGCTGCAGGTGCTGCAATTGGACGGCAGACGGGATAATCGGTGCTGTGGCGGCATGTGATGGGGTACCTGGTCCCGTGGGTCCCGTAGGGAGAGATTGACGACGGCGACGACGCAATGCCGGCGATAAATTATATTTGATCTAGAGAATTGAAATTGTAAAAATCTATTCGATTTTCCAGAAAATCTCATTTTCGTTAAATTTTAATTCACGATTTTCACATACCTTGGCTTGGACGAGAAGTTCCTTGAAAACCTTACTGACATTCACGTTGTCTTTTGCAGAAGTTTCCACAAATCCATTTTCCCAGTCAACGGTAACAACTGATTCAGTTGTAGCTGTGTCAACCTGCAATTACATACATTGATAATGAAAAATAGCAGTAGGTAACTATTGTGCGAAGGATATCTCTAGAACAAAGACAATGGTATGTAACCATTTGTCAGAGCTGCTGTTAAAACTATTGATTTGTTAAAAGATAGTAGGCGTTCTCTTCTGGAAAAATCGTTGAAAGAATTTTCATTCAGTCGTCATTATGATGTTTCAAGGGTGTTTACACCTGGCGTTTCATTGGCAACTATGACAAGCATCTTCAGAGATTATGAGATAATAACGACGATACTGAAATTGACTGAAACTGACTTTTAGTTTTAAATCGAAATCAATCACGTGATTTCGACCTTTATTTCATCACCTCTGAAAATGTTCGCAGCAGTTGTGGACGAAACGTCAGATGTAAAAACCTTTAGACTATGGCAATTAAGCCCGGACAAAAAATAAGAGACGTTTGGATTACCCCTCGTATTTATTAAGTATCTGAATCAATTGAAAACACATTTATAGATGGTACGGTCGATGGCTGATTTCGGTCGACACCCTCACTTTACTTAATTAATGTTAATTAATTGAACGTTAAACGAGCTACAATTGTAAACAGAACAGTTAAAAGGGCAATAATATATTTTTTCCAGAGATAAATTTCCATTTTCAACCTACATTAAGCAACAGTTCTATCCACTTATGGATTGAGAAATAAAAAAACGAGAAAAAAAAAACGTTTGCAGCAATAATTCTGACATTTATGGCCTTAAAAATATTACGTCTTTTATACTCTTGTAAAACGTGCAATTTATTTTTAGCTGGAATATGGATGGGGGTCTCATCTGGCCAGTTCCACATTCTTAGTTAAAAACGTATTTTACACTCGACCAAGAAAGAGACTTCTGGATAATTTTCAGCCGAGTAAGATATTGCATTGGTTTGAGTACAATTGTTAAGTCTTAATTTGATTAAAACTATTCAGAAACCGAGAGCTTTAGAATTGAACGGTGTCACTGTCGTAAATATAAATAATGTCCCTTAACTGGAATCTCAGCATCTCTCCAGTAGTAAAGCGGCCGTAAATTTTAGGTGTAAATTTTAGTAGTTCGGGCCTCAAATAAACTTTAATAACTCTGGAGGCTTAAAGCTTACGTTTACGCCGTTTCCGGGAATGGAATATAAATTGGTTTCAGGTATTTAAAATTTTCATTCCATCTACCGTTTTCTATTTTCTAATCCTATTTAACTTTAAGAACTTAAGAAAACACCTATGGAGTTCAATATCGATAAACCGTCCTATAAATATTACATAGGACCGTTAAACTAAGAAAATTTAACTTTCACTTTGTATCGTTTAAAGAAAAACTATGTCTTAACGAATTTTGATGCTTTGTAATCCTATTCAAACACTCCCCCGTTAAAGAACGGCTTAAGTTGTCGTCCTCGTCAGGTTCTTGTTTGTCAAGGGATCCATTTCGTGCAGAAATTTCTCGTTTTACACTTCAAGCAACACGAATTGTTTCTTGAATTCCTACTGAGTAATTCATGCCGATGCTATTTCCAGCTCATCCAATGTACTCGAATAGGACCGAAACCTTTTTTATCTATCGAGTTAACAAACCCCCTAAATTTCTTATTATTTTTTTACGTACCTCTCGATTTCCAGTTAAATCAATCTTGTTTCCCACAACTACTATGGGCACGTT
Organism: Hypothenemus hampei; assembly: GCA_013372445.1. Taxonomy (NCBI): domain Eukaryota; kingdom Metazoa; phylum Arthropoda; class Insecta; order Coleoptera; family Curculionidae; genus Hypothenemus; species Hypothenemus hampei. The sequence goes on from JABRWK010000007.1 coordinate 1,616,525, forward strand.
GCTCGAACCCTTTATTTCATGAATTTGGTCTCTAAGGGATCGAGCTTCCTCGAACGTGTTGACATCGGTTACATCATAGACCAAGACGAAAGCATCGGCCGAAGAAATCGACAATGCCCTCATGGCAGGGAACTCGTACGCTCCTGAAGTGTCCAATATGTCCAGAGTTAAATGTATCTAAACAGGAGGAATACGCTAACTAATCCAGAAAAACTTATTTGCTTTATTGGAGAAAAGCGAGGAAATGGTAACCGTTAAATTACAAATGAAATATTACAGGGAAGGTGGAAAAGGTTGTACTATAATGGATTAGGTGCGATTTAATTGAGAAACTGAATAGTAGAGTCTTACATTAATAAAGCTTTGGGCTTGAGCGGGAGTTAATTAATTTGGCGAAGAAGAAAATCAAGTTAAGAAGATTATGTTATATACAAGTGGATTGGAAATTTTGGATAGTGTTATATGAATTTTTGCAAAATATTTGGTTTATCCTGGAAATTACATAGTTTGTATGCAGCAGGAGTCTGAACACTATGTTTACCAAAACAACACAATGATTTTGGTAAACAAATAGTTCTCTATGTACCATGCCCCAGTGGAATGGTCGTTTAAACAGTATGCTTCACAAAAAATTGGAAATTACGGACATAAAAGTTTTATCTCTCTATCTTTTATCGGGGAAGAATACGCTTTTTTTAAGAAAAGTTTCTTATTTCAATAAAAAAAAACATACTTATTGTTGGTGCAAGTTCATGAGCAACTGAAACTTACAGACAGATCAGAGTTCAAAACTTTGCCCCTTTATTACGAGGCAGAGCGCAATGAAAACTTTCTGTACTTCGGAGAAAAATCAAATTTTTACCCAAGAAATCGAGAAAACTATTAAAATTATGAACCTCAATGTTGTTTCATGAGAAACTGTAGCTTTTATCCGGCAGGAATATATCGAAATACGGCATGGAACATCAAAACCCAATTGTTATGTCCGGAAATACGACGTGATCCTCAAGAAAAATACTCCTTATCCACAATGAGGAATGTCTTTTGTAATTTGGCGAAATGCTTTGTCAAAAGGAATATGAAGAGTGGTTTCATTTATTATCTACACTAAAATCTGTCCAATATTATACAGAAAAAAATACTCACGCCCTGTACATTAAAATCACCGTGATGCATTTCCTCCACTGTTCTTTTATATTTCGACGAAAAAGTGCCGTAAAGGAACTGCATTATAATGGACGATTTGCCTACTTTCGCGGCCCCCATTACGACTATTTTGTGACGCACATTGCCCACGGGGGGCACATCTTTGTCCAGAGATTCCGCATCTTCACTTCTTTGCGATCTAAAACCTCTGAAATAGTGAAAGTCAGGTCGTTCTGCGCAAACTTATTTAACACACATCTAAGGGAGAGATTTAGATTTTTTCTACATTAAACTTTTGAAAGATATTTTTTCAAATCTCCACCTATTCCATTTACCTAGTTGCGTTATGTCTGTTGTCCTCTTCGGGCTCCTCCTTTAAAAATGACGGCTGCAAACTAAATCTTCTTCTGAATTGATGCCGGCCCTTCATTTGGTTCAAGACGGGATTCTTTCCTTTTTGAAAATCTTCTGGAAAACGAGAGAGCATCAGTTGTACTGTGTTGACCATGACCAAAATGGAATTCGATTGATTTTCCTTCGTTAAATGGAAAATGTCAAGTGAAAATTTCGTTTATAAATATGAAAATTAAACACCCACTGCATATATGTAATTTTAATCGATGTTCCGAGGGTGGAATATTTGTTGCATTCGGGGGCTTTTTACTGTTTAATTGAACCAAATATTTGAACGTTTTGAAATTTTTATTCGAGTCGATTAGTGGTTTGTTTGCGTTAAATAAAAAAATACGAGAGATTTTAATATTTTATAGCGCTTTTGGCGTAGTGCGTGTCTTTGATATTCACAGAAAACGTATTGCGGAAAAACACTAATTGTTCGAGTCGTAAGAAGCAAATTTTGTTATTAAACGGATAGAAATTTTAAATTTCATTACTATTATACATCAAATATTGCTTCTAAATGAGATAAAATTCCATTATAACCATGTCGTAAAGTCGATAAAAGGTTCTTAAGCGTGACTCGATATCGAGCAACAGCCTCGCTGCATCCGAACGCTTACATTTCTGGATAATCAAAATTTATGTCTGGAAATAGATTTTGCCAACATCGGATTACGGTAATGAAACCCGAAGGCTTTGTCTGGCAAAGGCGTGTTACTCAAATCCTAAAGTCTGGAAGGTGAAACTGAGTAAAAATCAAGTACCTGCCAGTGTTTGATTTACATTGTTAAATAACGATACACGATTTACAGGAAACACGAAAATACCAAAAGTCACGGCGAGATGAGTCAAAGAGGCATCATTAAGTGGAATACAGGGAACGATAATAGGGAGATATTTAGGGTGATGTGATATTACAATCGTGCCAGAAGGGCGAAAGCGAGCTTTAAGGAACGAAAGAGAGAGCTTTTTAATGCAAAAAGGCCAGTCTCGATTGGATTTATAAACAGGGGTCTGTGAAATCAGTTTTTATTAGACCGAGTATGTAAAAAAAACCGTTATCATTTTCCATTTTTTGGAGGGGAATATTTTAAATCTCTGCAAAATTATTCTGCACTTACCTCGCCTGCGATATGGAATTTTTATCGAGCCCTAGAAAAAAATTTGATTTATTATCCCTTCCTCTCATTCTTTTCGATTCTTCTTTCAACAATAATCTCTTTGTGTGTAGAAAAGGGTAATCGAAAAATGTGAGAGAGGAAACACAGTATTTCCTTTCTTAAAAAAAAATTGGAAACGCCACTGTTTTGATGAAAGTGAAATATTATTTCATGTTTGGAAATAAAATGGAATTTCAATTAACGCCACATTTGAGCACATTTAGTCTTCAATAAATTAATTTTGGTGCTGGTGTCGATGGCCACTGTTAATGGCCCTTTTAACACCAACCCACGAGCTGATAATTACGAATGAAAAGTGAAAATTTTCAAATTACACGTGCGAAAACTTGATACTTGATTCGATCAATGATCAAAAGAACCATTGATAACAGTCGGACACTACCTACATTCTAGAAGACGAGTCTTATCATGGAAGATCTTTAGAACTCAACAAGAACGTTTTGCAAACACTTGTGGATCAAAATTGCATCCAATTATAGCTCTTATGTCACTTTTCAAGCACTTCTTCGAGGTCAAGTCTTAGAAATGAAACGTTTTTGGTAATTCCCAGTTGCCATTTTTTAACTGGCACTGTGACAGCATTTTTGCCTGTTCTTAAGACATGCTATTAGAAAGGCCTCCTACCACTCAAGACAGAACAATTACTATTCTAAATTTTCAAATTTCCAGTTACTTCGTCCAACTTTAATAATAATCATTTAAGGTGTTCTACAAACCTATTCCACGCGGACTCTTTCAGATTATTAATTCCGAAATGCAATTCCATTAATCTCCATTTTTTCTTAGCTTTAAGTGGAAAATTTTATTCCATGAATTCAATTGCGTGGGCTGAAACGGCATCTTTGTTCCGCATCGCTTTAAATGATTTCGAAATTTACTTTTTAGCTTTTAATTTGGGTCCGTTACGTTCCGAGTTTCCCATTCGCGTAATTCAAACTTCTTCCATTCCTTTCTATCATTGCGAATTCGTTTTTTTTGCACCTTTAAGATGGCATTCAAGAACATTTTCCGGACTTTGAATTCATGGATATGAGGCCCGAAATGGCCGTGATTTAAATTAATTGAATTTTAACATTGAAAAATCGACTTTTTCCTAATTAAAAAAAGGGAAAGTAATAACCCATTTCATGATATAACCAGGATACATTAAATTGTAGTGGTGTTTTTCATGGAAAACTCGCGTTGTTGGGCTCGGAACGACACAAACTGCTGAGCAAACACAGTTTCATTTTTCCATTAAGCGTAATTGTATCCCATGGAGAAAAAAAGCTGTAGCTAGATTCCATAAATAAATTACCGAGGCAGTTAATTTAATATTGTATTAAATTTCGTAGGACAACACAAAAACGTCGGGAAATTATTTTTCTTTGAACCTCTTGGGGAAAAAAACATGAGAGAAAATAAAGAAATTAAGAGCCATGTTGCAGATCAGACTCGAGGAAACGAACGTGTTTGGATTTTACAATGACTCTTAAGCAAATATTTTGTCTTGGGATTCGGATGAAGTTTCAAAAAATTAACATCTCAACGTGAAATGTACATTTCTTTTCTTTCGCATGCAGCCAGGGGAATGCTGTCTATGGGAAAAAACAAACAAATTATGGAATTTAAAAATAATATTTTCTTTAGAATCTGTGTATTATTATGAAAGCAACTACGTTTCTCTTGCAATTGTGATAACAAATCACCACAAGTGATGATTAGGAGGCAGCGTTTCCTTGTAAAAGGCCTCTTAATTAAAGAGTCTCTCTTGGTAACCATACAATTTCCTTTTTAGATTGACTTCTTGACGATGTGGAAGCAGTTCCCTTTAATCAGCTCATATTTTATAAAAATTCCTTCTATAATTAAAATTCTTCCTCATAACGAATAGTTACAAATAGCAAAAAGTTAAATTTCGAAAAACTTATTAAATTCCTATGGGCATCCGAGTTCGGTTTCAAGCATTTTTGGCTTGAAATTAGTGAAGGTAGATACATATTGAAAAACCAAAAGTTTTCCTTAAAAGTCTTAAAAACTTTAAGCATTAAACTTTTTCTTTTTTTTTTCTTTTCAAGTGAGTGGTTTAAGGTGCTCGAATATGATGACGGATGACTTGGAAAACAATCGATCTTTTTCAATAGAATGACAACGAGAAAGTCAACAGAAAATTCAAACAGAAAAAAAGATATAAATTAACATTTTCCATTTTAAGAGGAAAAATGTCTTCAGTTTTTATGCTACAATTATCTTCTCACAATGTAAATCAGGAAAAAGTTAAATGACAACGCTGCAACTTCTCAGGATCAGTTTAAAAAGTTGAAACGTTTATTAAAAAGAAATTTTTAAAAGATAAATCTTTTTCATTCAAATGATTTATGTTGCAATTGCGTTTAAATCACGATAGGGCAAACTTCTCGGGGCATATTATCGAAACTATTTCTTCTGATCTGCCAATATAGGATTTTCATATAAATAAAATTTTGCTCTAATTCCGTTCGGTAAAGTCTTGACATCGACAAATTAATACCAACGTCAAAACTCTCCTAGTAATTTATGAAATCTCATCGTTCAACGTTTATTAGTCTTCAAGAGTTAACGAAAACATTCCCAACGGGAGACAAAACTTCCAAGTTCATCAAACACGGAGGAAGTTAAGTACCGATTATCGTCATATATTATTCTAACTGGATTTCGATTTTCCAGAGAGTTTACACGAACAACAAACAACTTCTTGCAAATTGTGATTCTTAATTTAAATGAAATGGAAAATTCAATGTCGAACACTAATGAGAACATTGAAAACGTGACATTGTGCAGAAACTCTTTTAGAAAAACTCAATCATAGTCCAGAGTTTTACGCCAACTTTATAAGTCTGTTCAAAATGGGTACTTTCACCAGGCCGGCTCTAAATCAACTGTTCGCATTTTTCTTTCTTCACAGTTTGAATTGTTCTTGGGTTTTGGGAGGAGAGAGGAAGGGGGGGGGGACGACGACCTGACTGGGGGATTAGGTGGTAGTGTATCCAGGTCTCGTCTATTGTTATAAATTGGCTCGAAAAGTAATCCTAATTAAAGGAAATTTCGTAACGAAAGGTGAAGGTTATCCATAAAAATTCCAACACACAAAGTTTATAAAATTTTAACGAATATTCGTCGGTAAGGCTTAGAATAATGGATTAAACCATTTTCTAAATCGTTTATCTGACACGTGCACATTTTATCACTTTGGATTTGAACGTGACGTGGAAAAGGTTTATAATGAAAGACTTTCCAGTTCCATTAGTGTAGCTTTCCTTCAAAATTAACCGATACTACGAAAATATTTAAGTTTCATAACTTTGGCAGGTTAATGCTTTTGAGCAGATAATGATGAAGATAGGTTTGAAGATTGGAAAACATAGAAGAATCTATTATAATAATATTTTAATCAAAAGTTTTGTTAAATTTCATTCCACCTACATAAACCATAAAGTTGAAACCTTGAAGGGGTGCCAGAAACAGAGAATGTCTGTTAAATTAGTGTTGAATTAATTGAAATATTAAATATTTATAAGGATTTCATTTGTTTCTGGGTGAGAATCTCTATACGTCTGTTTAAAAATTAATGATTTTAGACAATTAACAACGTCGTTTGTGGTACAACGAAGCAAAATTACTCAGAAGAAGTTGCCTTTATGCAACAAGAGAAGTTCCTAACTTAATTTTACATTTACGAACAATTATGGAGTTCCTATGAAACTTTTGAAAGGCAATTTACACACAAACGTCCAAAAAAAACCCAGATGATAAACATTTGGAATTAATTGATTACCTAATATGATCGGAAACAATTTAGATAAGATTGTCAACTATTTATCTCTATGTAGGTTAGTAATCTTACGACAAACGTTGCCTTAGCATTCGCACAGTTGGATCTTGTTGGTCGTTACCCTTTAATTGTTTTAAGTACATCATCATGGGACCGGTGGTAAAAACACTCCAAGGAGCCGTGGAAGGTACTCAGGGCACCGACTTGGATGGAAACCATTTCCATAAATTTTTGGGTATTCCTTATGCCAAACCTCCAATTGGAGAACTTCGATTTAAGGTAGTAAAATATTTCATTTACAATTGAACAGTTTATCTTTTAAGTAAAAGTAAACTCTAAAGCCCGATCTTAGTCTCGGATCTCGTCTTAAGATTAAAAACTGCAATTTCTAATGGCATCGATTACAAGTCTAAGATTAAATTATCTAATATTAATTGATGGAAAATTAACGGAGAAATACGAGAGCTGGAATTAAAGAATTGTAATTTCATGAAAACATATAGACACAGCTCTAAACTTAGATATTACGATTTTTTCTTCCGTAAGTACTAGAGCTGTCAGGCTTTCATTCAAATCATAAAATGAACTGAAACACTTTCCGATAATTTTAATTTTATCAAAATTACCTCATTTTATATTGTTATATTATATTTTTTTATAATCTACGATTTTTCCCCGAATTCCGACATTAAAATGAACATTTATTGTACCACTTCCAAGTAACATTCAAACTTGAAAACAAAAAAAAAAAGCAATAAACCTTCTCTCTTCGATTAGGAACCGCAAGCCCCCAGCTCATGGATTGGAATACGAGAAACTATTGAAGAATCGAACCCTTGTTATCAGAAAAATGAGTACACTCAACAATACGAGGGCTCCGAAGATTGCCTATATTTGAACGTATTTACGAGGGAGGTGAGTGACAGCGCATACTTCAAAGAGCGATATTTTAAAAGAAATTTTAGTTGCCAATAAATGAAGAATACAATTTGAGACCTGTAATGGTCTGGATCCACGGAGGGGCGTTCACCGGTGGATCGAATTCAACGAAATTTTACGGACCAGAATTTTTACTCAGCCAAGATGTTGTATTGGTCACTATCAATTATAGATTAGGGTTTCTAGGTATCGATTTATCATTATTTATTGTATCTATGGACTTAATGGATTTTTTAATCAGGTTTCTTGCGATTTAAAGATCCGCAATTTAATATTTCCGGCAACATGGGCTTGAAGGATCAAGTGCAGGCTCTACGATGGATCAAAGACAACATTCAACAATTCAATGGAAATCCAAACAATGTGACATTATTTGGGGAAAGTGCTGGTGGAGCCTCAATTCATTACCATGTTCTATCGCCATTATCTAGGTAAAATTTTTGAAATAAACAAAGGAATTAAAGAAAAAATGGAAATATTTCAGAGATTTGTTCCATAAGGCGATTATTCAGAGTGGATCCGCTTTAAGCCCTTGGGGAGACGAATGCGACCACACCGCTGTGCAACTGGCCAAATTGCACGATCGAACTGTTTCAACTGAAAAAGAAGCTTTAGAAATTTTAAAAAATTTACCCGTTGAAGAACTTTATAAACTCCAAATGGCCTTCCTTGATGTGAGCTCTCTTTAAGGGTGTGAGTGTGAAATTTTTATGGCATTAAAATGGCCTTTCAGACGGTGCCACGGGGGGACATTCGGCCCATCGGCTTGGTTATTGAACCATCTAACAGGAAAAACGCCTTTATCAACAGGAGGCCTATCGATATCATCACGTCGGGGGATTATAATAAAGTGCCATTGATTTTTGGGTACACCAATAGAGAGGGTAATGTAAAGGTCTTTTGAACAGTGCGCATTAAATCGCCTTTTTGTCTGTATAGGGATTCTATTCAATTTTCTTAGAAAACGCAGGGGAGACACTAGAAAAGTTCTGGCAGAGAATTTCATACCCCATAACGTCAATTTGAAATCTAACAGGGAATTGAGACAAAGCTATATCTATAAGTTGGAAAACCTATATTTTAACGGAGCTGACCTGGACGATAACATTTCCTTGGTATTTCACGTTTTCTTTAACTTTCTTATAAATTTGAATGGAATTTCTTTCAGATCATATCAGATGCATGGTTCATCACTGGAATAATTGGCAGTGTTAAAAATCACGCTCAAACATCTGCATTACCAGTGTATCTTTATAAGCTTTCTCTGGAAACTCAATTAAACTTTGCTAAAGTTTTTTGTCACTTGATCCATGAATATGGTAGGGAGAGAGATTAAAAAAATTCCTGCATTAGAAGGTAACATCTTTTTCAGGTTGTTCTCATGCAGACGATTTGGGGTATTTGTTTAAAACCATAGTGACTCCCCCAATTTCCCCCGGAAGCGTTGAAGACGTGAGCGTAAAAAGAATTCTTGGTTTGTGGACGAATTTTGCCCGTTTCGCAAATCCAACGCCCAACGAGGACCAATTTGGCTTGACCTGGAAGCCCGCCATGGCACGACAGCTGAATACCCTTCACATTAACGATGATTTAAAGATCGAAGTAAATCCAGAAGCGAAGAGGCTGGATTTGTGGAGACAGATTTATCAGCACGGCAACGCCACAAAGAAATATCTATAAAATGACGCCTTTACTTCATATTTTTGCGATGTATTCTAATTAAATAAAATGCCATTTTTCCAGAAAGGCAACTTTATAAAAGCGCTAATATGGGAAACTTTCCAACAGCCGTAAATAGGAATGGAAACTGTAGTTTGTTTCCACAGAGGATTTTTAAATAGGTTACTAGGTCAGCGATAAATTTCTTTCCTATTGGATTTGCCAATGATGGAAATTGCGTCCCAGTGGGAATTTTTAAATTTCACACTGGCTTACGGCCTGGGACATAACATCAAAGGTCCGTTTCTCGTAAATCATTACCGAGGGTTGTTAACCGGCGAATTAATTATCTAAAATCGAATTAGTTGCAAATTTAGGCCATTGAGTTATGTGCGCCTCTTCCTGCTGATAATTCTAACGCATTGTTATGATAAATTATTGGGAAACTCAATGTGTTAATTAATGATGGATCAAGAAATTGTAATTTTTAGATACACGCAAATGTGATTTACCTCGTGTATAAATTTTTTCAAATTTTTACGGTGCCTGTAAGCGCTATTAGTTATTTCGATTTAACTCCTGTTGAGTTCTATTTATATGTAAGTCTGCATTAAAAGTCAACATTTTTAATCTCTGGCTTCCAAGCCCATTTCTATCCCATATATTTATAGTGTTTATTCGTTTTTTTCGTCAGCCTACTAAATGATGGTTTGTAAAAAAAAGAAAACAGAAAATCAATATTATGACGTCTCATTATCTTGCAAATAGGTCCAATCAAGCTGACCTAAATACATACAGAACATAGGCTTAATCATGAAAAGGGCAGTTATCCATTGAAATATTATCCAGCATCGAATTGCTTGGAAATAATAGATATTGTGTTGGGTGCTTCTTGTTCTCGATAGTGCTTTGGTTCTTGTTTCAATAAATTCCTGTCAAACTCAAAGAGTCAATTAATGGCCAAAGAAATTTCCTAATAGAATTACGGTGCAGTATCCATTGAAGATTGAATTTCCACTATTAAACTTCTGCTTGAGCAGTGGCCGTGACAATACTCCCCCTCTTTGTCTTTCTAGAAATATTTCTATTGATTTTTATCCTCTTTGAAGAGATCCCATCACAGTATCGTGCTCGATTGATAGTTAATTTATTTTTTCATTTTTAATCTTCTATTCTTGTTCTTTAAATGAACATTGTAGTTGGGCATATAAAATGGAATTTCGTTACAAACCACCGACCACGACTTTTCATGAATTTCCATAAAGAAATTTTTCAGTTTTGAATACATTATAAAAGTTACAATTTTGGGAATTCATGAATTGTAATTATCCAGCTGGAAATAAAGGTGAAATAAACTGTCTCTCAAGTGAAATACGTTGTTGCCAGTGAACGTGGTAACGGTCAGAATACGAGTTCACATTTATTATTAATTATTCCGCTAAAAGTCCGGGTTACAGGTATAATGAATCCGTTTAATTATTATGCGTTACTTTAAATGGGAATGACAATGTGTTATGTAAAAAAGAACATAAAATGTGTTATTTATTATGGAAACGCAACAGTTTGTCATGGAAATGGTAATATACTCGAGAGCTATTTTAAAAGTTAAAAAAGAAAAAACTAAACTATAGTTGTACTTTTAAAATAGCCCCCGTTTTAAAAGGTATTGGAGCGGTTTTCAAATACATGAATAAATAAATATTGAAGGAAACCTTTTGGGCAACCACCGTTTTAATGTCAATATTGACAATCAATTTTTTCAGAGACTAATAAATTAAATGTTTCTTATGTTTCGGTGATATAAATAAATATTTGTCATACGTAGAAAGTTGTAGAATTTGTGTGTAATATTTCTTTTGGCATTAAAATGAGGACATTCGGAATAACAGCTGAAAGGAGACCGACAATTTCGGTTTTCCGTTACGAGGGATTTTTATTGTATATTTTAAGGAAAAGCCCTGTGATTTATTATGCAAGTTATGGCGTAGGAAAATAAATTACGTCGTAATAAATCTCGCAAATGTTTAAAGATAACGAATCAAATATCTGTTAAAAAGCCTTCTTAATGTTTGCCTTAAATTATGAATATCTACGTTTATTCTATCTTCAGAGATTTAATGTCAACTCAATCTTATCCGTATCCAGACGGATTTTTATACCAATAAATCTTAAAAATGAATAGACCTTTTCACACTTTTAAACCTCTAAATATTATTATTTTTTTATTTTTAATAAAATCTGTCTACTTTGTTTAAAATGCAATTAGAAAATGAATTTTTAAAAGGCTACCATGAGTGATCTGTCTCTCATATACGTAGATGACGTTGATTGATATTTTATTACTGACATTTTTTAAGACAAGAACTCGTTCCAAAAAAGATTCAATGAAAAAGCGGTCACGGTGTTTTTCATGTTTTGCGGGCCTTAACGAAATTTGATACTTTTGAAAGATTATTTTTCACTTGAACCGAATTATTTAGATTAAATATATTTCATTACAGTTGAGTTTTAGATATTGAGCAGAGCACAATGAGAAGAACAAGAGACTGTACTCTGAAAGGTGTTGTAAAGACAATCCCATTCTAAAACATACTTAATCTTCAGACAAAGGACGAGGACCCTATTGTGCACAAACCTTAACCTGTAACTTAGTTTGTGTGCGATATTTTGGACATATTGATATTTGATGATTTAATGTTAAGTGGATCGCTCATTATCTGTCACAATATCAACTGATTGGCTACCATTACTTGTAAGGTTCAATTCAATTATGTGGTCGAAAAATGAAAATAGTTTACTGAAAAATTACATATTATTCATAATAGTTGAATATATGACACACATTTTACTTTGAAAGCAACAACTATGGTTTTTGCATTTTTGCCACTTGTCAACTTTTCTGTTTACCAAAAAAATTGTGAGAAAAACAAACTATTTCTCGTAAATAACCGCTATATTTAGCCCATGACATTATATTATGCATATTTATTGATTCCGCTGTTATCTATTATTCATAATACATTGACGGTTGGGGCTTCTTTAACGGGAAATTAGAATGATTTTTAAGGTCGTAAAGCGGACTGTGCAAAGCGGAAAAACAGCTTTCTATGTGACACACAAATGGCGTCTAATTGATAAATACTACTCGACGCTCTAGGCAATTTCAATACCAATTAAACTCCTTTATAAAGGTTGAATAAAGAACAATTGTTCGTTCGAAATTATATTGTTATCTTATCGATTATGTACTCATTCGAATTACATACAGTGGGACGTTACTTTAATAGATCATAACAGTTTTACGAGGCTCTTGTTAACACATGTCATAACAGCTGTACAAAAAGAAGAACCCAAATCCAGTGGTCCATATCATTGGGAAAATTGTAAAATTGAACAGAAATGCGACATAATTAATTCATTCTCTTCGTAATAATAAATCAAATGTAAATCAAGTTGTAACTGGAGACACATTAATCATAATCATTCTCCCTCTCCCGTTGTTTGATTGTTAATTGTTCCAGAAAATGATGTCGCGCGCATTGTGCGAACTGATCCAACATTTAAAATTAATTCGTCCCTCGCCCCCGTGGTCCGAGATAACGAAGAACGATCCATCAGCAACCATTTTTAAATTAAGTTTCTCTCGGTCCAGACAAAACCTCGACGCTTTGATTGGAAAATTATTCTATTAATTTACATATTCGTCCTGCATAGTGAACAAATCACTGTGGAATTTTTTGGAAGAAATCTCTGGCACAAAACGATCAACCACTGGTTCAATTAGCACCGATATCTTATCAATTGTTTACAGGAACTGAACAAATAAACGATTAACTATTTGGACCTGGGGGAGGAATTCTTGCAATCCAAAAGAATGGAAATCGATACGAAATTGGAGGTAACGGGACGAAAATGTGTCTAAATGTGGAATTCGTCTCTCACTACAAAGAAAGGAAGATATTTTCTCATTACTCACTACTATTGAACGAGCCCGCACCTTTTTATATCATCTAATCGGAAATCGTCTGGTATGTCCGCAAGGACTTCAATTGACAATCATTAATTTGGGAACGTAGTTTAGTGTCATGACCAGCTAAATCGGATTATTGCGTGTGTGTGCGAAAATTTCATTTCAGTTTCAACTTTTTTCAGTACAATATCGGTTAGTTTAAAAATGATTACAGGAAAAACAATACTTTTAACATATAATTCACGTTTCAAAGTTAATTATCTCTTTGGTAAATGGGTGTTTTTCTCAAGTTTCTCTTGAAAATGAATGGGTTTTTCTCTTACAAGAACACCTCACATTAACGTTATTTATTGTTGTTTCTTTTCTTATCCGAGAAGGGTTTCATACATTGTATTTTTTTTTTGGATTTTTCAAAAAATATGTTTTCAATATCAATACATTAATAGCATCAGGAATACGTGTAGTGGAACGTTTACACATTTTCCGGTGCATGCTTATGTTCGATCCCATGTGGCTCAGATAATTCAAGATCTGCTCGGTTGCAAGCAGTGAGAACGTGTATTTTTCAATAAAGGCACTCTTGACTCAATGGACGACTGTTCAATTTGAACACTGATATAGAATTTGCAGTAATTGCGTTAGAATTCTAACAGCAGGAAACCTAGAGACAATGGATCTTTTAACGAATACTTTTTTAAAGTTGTTTAAATTCTTTAAATGTGTTTCCATTGAACAATCCTCGTATATTCTTGTACAATTTGCTCGGTTTCAATTTCTTTTGTTCGACACCACTTAACTGGTTTAACTATTGACGCTTTATGGATTTATTGAAACCGTGACAGTGTCTTCAAAAAAAATTGGATTTTTTGAGAAAAAGGCTCAATTTTCCAGAGCAGCGTTGCCATATTTAGATATTTCTATTAAAAAATTCGTCGAAGGAGAATTTGAAAGGGGAAAAAAAGTCAAGTTTCAAGTTTTCCCAGACGCCATTAATTTTCTTAATAAATATTAGAAAGTCTTAAAACCGAGCTTTCAAAGACAAGATGATTGAAAATTGACAGTGAAGTTTTAAAATTGGATCCAATTAAGTATTTCAAAATCTTTTGTGTTATGACTTCGCGGTCGACTAAAGGTTTGAAAGCATCCTAAAAATACTCCCTCAGGCACCCTTGCTACTCGCAAAGACAATTAAATCTGCTAAAACTAATTTAGATCGTGAAACAATGATAAGCAACTTACGTATTCGAGAAGTTCCACGTAGTGGAGTTTAATACTTAATATCATATGACGGGTCTCTATTGTATTCCCTCTCTTGAAGGTAGAATTTGTAATAATGATATCTCTTTTTTGGGGGAAAATATGTATTTCTAAATAAAGTTTTTTTAAATAATAAAAAAGCACTTACGTCTTTGACTTAGAATACACAGAAAAAAATAATCACTTAACTCGTTTCATGAAATGTTTTTCCGGTTATACTCCGTAGTTTCGTGAGTCTAGAATGAAACCCTATCGTGAAACCTCTTCGGACCAACAGGTTGGCCGCAAGCTATAGACTGTTCCCGGAGCCTGGTTTTCGGGCTCCGGGATGCGGCTGCGCTCTATTACACTTTCTTCGCCGATTCAACATGTGAGCCAAACCGTTAGAATGACAAATGCCGTGTTTTTTTTTATCTAAGGAAACATGCATTTGAGAAAATCCTTTTTTGAATTGCACCGCTACAGTTACGCGGTACAATAATTTTTGTTCTGGTTTCGTAGGCTTTCAGTTGTATTTTCGTACGTTCTGTCATTAGTCATGTTTTCTTCACTCATTCATAACTCTACGAATCCCAATTGAATGGTATTGATATGGGAGATTTCCAATTCCTTTTTGCCTTGTGTTGTTGATTTATCCAATTTTCTTATTCCGATGTCGATACGCTGAATTCATTTTAAACAGTCACGCTTTTCAGCAGGAATATATGGAGATTTTTCTCTCAACATGATTTTGAGTTGATGAGGATTTTTTTCCTGGACTTGATTGAGTTTTGTTAAAAGGTACGAGATAGAATCAAATGAAAAGTTCAAAACGTTCACGTTTAAGTGCTTAACCTCGTCCTCCGTATTTTGGTTTAAGTAGTTATGTGACTAATGGAGCGGGGTGGCTTAATTCGTAGATCTGCCCTATTAATAAATTTCAAAAATCATCACATCTCTGCATTTGATTTATTAACGAAATCCCTATATAAGCTGATTTTTTTTTATATTTGACAACCATACACGTGGGTATATTGAGTCAACCCTCAAAACAAACTCAGTTTCTCAAAGTAAGTTTCAATAAACGCGAAAATGCCACAGAATACATGAATAAATAAATATTGAAAGAGTTTTATATGCGAAACGGAATATCGTTTGTGAAGTTTTTGAAAGGAATTCCATAGGGAAAATCTTTAAGTCATTACTGGTAATAAGTTTTCTACAGGGAGGAGGTAAAAGTGGCCTATGGCCATTTGAATGTTTTCCAACTCATTAAAGGATGCCAAAATGTTAATCCAGAGTTTTGTAACAGAGTAATTAAGCTTGACATAAAATAGTAGTTGTTTCTGAAAAACTACGATGCTGGAACTGAAACAAATAAAATGAATTGGGAAAAAGTTTTGCCATGAAACTTCCCTGGAACAGTACGAGAAAACGAAGAAGTTGAGTTTTCGTTTTATTTTTACCGTTATTTCGGAAATCTTTCAAAACTGTGGGCTTATTATTAAATAAATCTATCATCCACCCTCCTCTTTGATCCACTTTTCACTGCAAAAGTAAAATATTGAACCAATGAAGACAGACCAATGGACAAATTTAATTTTAATAGAAAAGAAAAATTATATTTTCCAATTCCCTTTTGTCATCATACCGGTTCTATAAATAGCCCTGATGTCTAGGAAAGCCCTTATGCCCTTTACGGAGTAACACTTTACTAACAAATTGAATTTTGGCCCGGGGAATTGGACGTCAAGAACTACTGACACATGAGCCAATCCAAACCGATTCCCGGGTATTATTTGAGGCTTAATCATGCGGTAAATTTCCGTCATCAAATATATATTTTTTCCATATATTTGATCTACAACATCCACAAAAAAAGAATAGCTTCAGTTAGTTAAGCAGCTTCGCATCCCTATCGGGTTTACGTCACGTAGTTGGAATTCAAACTATTTAATGTTTAAGAATGTTTACAATTAACTTCGAAGGGGACCTTTCCCTAAGGCCGAAATAGAAACTCATCCTGGCTTGACACCTAAACTTTCGTAATCTATTATCTACAAGTGGATTATGTAAGCTTCTCTCTCTCTGGAAATTGAGCAAAATATTTCTTCCAGATTAGGTTGGCCGGGGAAATTATATGCCACGTTTTTTTGGCAGGTGGAATAATAAATGTTTTAAACGTTTAGGGAGAGAAAACTCCCAATGGGGTAGTTTGAGTAAATAACCCATATTATTTTCAATGTTGGGAATATGCTTAAGGCTGTCTTCGTAAGCATAACATTATTTAATGTATTAAGTCATGTGAAAAGTTCTTTACTTTCTTAACGTTAATGGATTTTAAAGAAAGCCAATGATGAATTTTTTGTTCATTTGTTTGGTTTCCAAATTACTCGACTCCTCATGCATATTCAATCACCAAAGGGATCAAACTTGTGACTTGCTTGACCGATTCGCAACGTTATTTACACGACATTTGAATTTACAATTGTCGTCCCCCTTCTATCTACATCCAATCAAGCGTTTAACTGTTCCAATAAAACAGTTGAAACTCGTTTAACAATTGCTTTAATGTGGAAAATGCCCTTTCACTTAAATATTATATACCAGCATACTTCTGTTTTGTTTACTCACATGACTGTGGATAGTAACTTTGTACTATTTCTGTCCCAGTAGGAAAATGTACGAGAGTTATTTTAAAAGTTTCCAGGCTTTAACTTGTATATTAATGGATTCCAAAACTCGAGTACCTACGATTTATCTGGAAATGCAGGAAACAATAACTACAAAACATGTCTCAGAGAAATTTTAATTTGAGTTGCATCTGCTGAAAAAGCGCTGACAGTTTTCGTAGGAAAGAAAATTTTAAAAGCGACTTAAACTCTGCGAAATGTCTTTACGAAAATTTGAACGTTCCTTTTATCAACTTAAATCTCATTAGAAAAACAGTTTTCTCGCTTTGGACGGTGTCAGAGACATGCAATTTACTCGACAACTGTGCCTCGACATCTGTAGAAATAAAGTTTCGTTGCTTCCAAACTGGAAATTAATTTTAACTGTTCGACTCGCATAATTTCAAATTATATTTTCTCACACCCCCCGTTCTTTCAGTGGCATCAAATAAACTACAAACATCAAAACGTGATTGAAAAATGAAAAAATTTACGAATCTAATCCAGATGTACGTGAAGAAACGTCCCACGTTCAAACTGAACTGAAAGGTTTATTTAACCATATTAAGAGTCCGGAAAATTAAGACGTTTTCGGGATAAGCGAGGGTTGAATCTGGCACTAAAATTATTTGAATTATGGTTTTCTACGTTGAAATATAATTGGATTCTCCAGAAACACAAGCAAGAAGTTCAGACCCCAAGTTTGCGAGAAAAACTGACACGTTCACTGTTATCACTGTCTTTTACTGTTATGGTCTTTCTTTGACAATGAGAACAAATTTGACTGATTTCTAGTCACACCGGTGAGCAAGACATTTACAAAATTTAATATTTATATAGGGATTTTTCAAATAGTTTAATCCAATAGTAAATTTTTCGAAAAATCATCATGATAATACTGACTACTATTGAATGGTCCCGGTAGAAATTATTAAATATAACGTCCATTAATTAGTCGTACATACAATCTAAAAATATGATTTTTTTCATAAAAACAAATATGTATATTCTGAATCCCACCAGAGAGCCTGTTAAGTTGTTTTTATAGGGTGCTCCCGAAAAAATTTTGCCTAATTTATGGGTAAAAATTAATTCTCAGAAGACGTGTTTATTATTTAAGATCAAAGCTTCCAGGTAAAATATCGGGAACTTAAAGAAAAATAAACACTCAGTATTATAAAAGCACCAATTTATCCAACTGAATAGGTTCTAATAAATATTCCACAGGAATCATCAAAAGAATTCTCGTAAATCGTGCGACAGCACTCCATACTATTGCATTTCTTCAAAACGATTTTATTCCTCGCTTTTCCAACGTTTTTCTTTATAATTTCATCTTCACTGTTCGAAAACATCATATTTTCGTGACCCTCTACTCCCATACTCTTAAGGTTATTCTGATTCCCTAGCACAGTGGTAATTTCTTTTTCCACTTTTAGATCTTCATTCTGAAACTTACCATAATTCAATATAGGTTCAAATATTTGTCCCGAATTATGTACCTTTTGTTTGCGTTTCCGTCTATAGGCAGCATACCAAAGCCACAAAAGATATAAAAACATGATTACCGCAGCACTAATCCAGGCTGACGCTGATGTAGCTACATGGGACATTATTTGATAGAGGGCGATGCCTATTAGGAAAAGGACTACCATTATGGCTAAATATCGACCTGTTCTACGTCTTTCTTCTTCCTAATGGAATAATATTTAATTGTATTAGCACTTGGATGCGGTTGGATCCCATTTGTAAGTAGGATTGTTGTCTAAAAAAGTGAGATTTCCTGATAAAAATATGAGTTTGCTCGGAATTTTATAAAAATAAAATTAATATTCCATTTGTGTCTGTGAAACAAAATGCTGGGCTCCTTTAGCAGTCGAGATTAAAAATCTAGCCATCTCGTATAGTTTTAAAAAAATTTGTTCATTTCCTTTGTTTTAATGGTCTCCGTATAAGTGCGTTTGCGCTTGTAAGGAACGTTTAGGAAAATCAAAAACGGAAGACACACAGTTCTGTAGAGATTTGCTCGGTTTCGGTGCATTTTACTCGAGGCTTCCAAAGGTTCGACATTTAAATTAGCATCATTCTATATACAGTGTATTCCCGATTGAGTTTTATGAGAGAAAAAATTTTTTTGTGTTTTCAGAAACTTTTTTTCAAACTACCAAGGCAAAAATTGAATTGTCAAATTTTTATATAGGGTTGTCGAAAATTAAATAAAATATGAAAAAGTACCTTAATTTTTTGAAATTCATAAAAAAAATGTTAATGAAAAGCTGTTTGGAATTAAAAGCTCAGCTTAAATGAGAAATGTAAAAAAAATAATTGACAACCTGCAAATTGATATAATACATTTCCAGTTCCATAGCATTGTTATTATAATGTATAGTATCAGTGGTAACAGTTTACGTCAATCGGTATTTTATTTTAGAGTGATATTTCAAAAATAATATATTTTTATGAATGAGCAAATTCATTTAAATAAAATACAATTGAATAGGACATGTCAATCATGTTAATTTGCTATTGACCTCCTCAATGAAAAATTTCTAAATAAGTAGCGATGTGGAATAAAAAAGTGAAAATTTTAATTACTAGAAATTGTTAATTGGACTTTATAAACTTTAAAAAATAAATTTAATTAATTTTAATAAACTTTTTGTTTATTTTTTTTTCATTTAACTTGAACTTTTAATTGCAAACAACTTTTTTTTTAACATCTTTTTATGAATTTCAATAAATTAAGTCACTTTTTCAGGTTTTTAAATATTCAGCAACCCTGTATAAAAATCTGACAATCCAATTTTTGCATTGAGAAAGAGCAGAAGTTTATTTATAGAATGACTGTTTTCCAAAAGTTCGAAAATAAAAAAAATTCCTATCGTCAACTACATCCGGGACGTACCGTATAACATCATTCACATCGAACTGTATTCAATTGTTTACAGTTGAAATTATGATATTTGAGGCGGGTAATTAAAATTGTTGAGATGTGCGTCAGATTTCCATGCCAAAAATTCTGGCAAATTGTTGAGATTTAAATAGATTTCAAGGTATGAAAAATTATTCATTTTGTTTTCGCATTGGAAAGGTGCAAAAAGACGATGTAAAAATATTTTTACGTTTTATAACAAACAACGTTTGTTCACACTTCCTCGACCATTTAGAAAAAATCACTGATCCGTTGAAAGGTTTGCACATTTTTTGGGCGAACTTTAAGCGATTTTCCCAAAATTGATTTTCTCTTAAATCGTAAAATGCAAAACGATTAGAGTTTTTTTCGGTGCGAAGATCCTCGTTCTAATTATAGCCAAACCCAGTTGAAATTTTATCGTTCCATCATAAAGAATCATAACATATATTTTTCCAGGTTTACCATTCCTATGTGGTTTGAAATTCCAAACTTGAAGCTGAATCATAGAATTTCAAAGCGATGGTTGTTTTTTCGTACCGCCCTATTTATCTTACGTTATCACAAACCGACCAGAAGCGTATCGTCAGTACAACAAAACCGACAAATGCAAAAAACCCACTCATGGATTTCAGGCAAAAAGCTTTTTTTGTTTTCTCTCTAAACCACATTTGAAAATGTACCCGACTGGTTTTAGGGATCTCGTGAGTATTTATGATTACACAGGCCCAACAGCAAACCGCATCATTTGCCGCAGAATATACGTTCAAATACAGGCATAGCTCATTTTGAAAATTCGTACCCGTAATTGGACTTCCACATCTTCCATGTCTACGATGAAATTTTCCTTTGACTCATCCAACTCAACCATAATGTAATACAAAAGAACACTGATCTTAAACAACTTCACTAAATTCTTCGGTAATTGTCGTTTATTATGACCAACAAACGCACGCGTTTTAGAACGTACGAGACTCTTGGGAGTTGTAGCGGGAAACTAATCGCTTGGCAAAGACTGGAAACTGATTGGATCGCACGTATCCAGACAATTGTAAAACCGCTGGAAAATTATAACGTAAACATACTTTTATGTTAATGTTGTTCATTGATTATTCATGGATGTCTATCAGTTTTCGAAGGAATTCGAAAATTTGGTCCATTTATAAATGAAACTGCCAGTGAAGCATTAATTTAACTGCTATGGATAACACAAGTGGATTAATGTAAAGCCACAAAAACCAATTCAGCCAATAAATGTCGGGAGTTAATTAGATCTGTTGTCTTGACTGGATTTGCCACGAAATCCAATTAAAATATTACCAAGAAATAGTAAAATAAACAAATGAAAATAGGATCCGAATGTAGTTCAACATAACTCGAGTGCTCAAGTTGGTCAAAAATATCAAACTTAAACCCTTCTGAAAATATCTATTAGAAATTTTTTACTTTTAATATTTAAATATTAGATGTTTTAACATATATTACGTTAAAATGAGTTATAGAAGCACTTTTACGATAAAAGGATTTACCTGTATTGCCTAACCGGAAGCGCAATTTTGCCACGGCAGTCGAATTTTAATGCCTGCGAGCGATTCAACATGAATTTTTATCGTTCTATGAAAATTCTACATTGTCACTCATTTTGCATTTTATATACATATAGTTGTAGATATGCACCCATCGTTTTAAGAAATAAAACTTATTTTGAATTGTAAAAGAACATTATTTAAATTTCCCGCTTTAAAAAAAAATATGAAATACATCGTTATGTAACCAGTTATACATTAACAATTGACAGATCGTAGTTAGCTTTAGAAACGTTCAATTAATTTCTCGTAATATACTTGTTTAAATTAAGTATTACTATTTCTAGTTCCTATTATTGTATAAAAAATAACTTACATTAGTATTTTCACTCATTTACAATTTTTTAATACATCTTATAGTATCGCCATCTATCGTGAAGTTAAAACACTTTGTACCATTACAGCTTTCTATTAATGACGTACGTTTAAAATTCTCAACGGTTTTTTCCAACAGTGACATTCCAAACGTTCATTTATCGGCATTATTTTTGAAATCCTGACATTAACTACTGTTTTCTACGATTTTTTACCATATTATACAGAATGATTTAATTCAGTAAATGTCGTAACGTTTGCATGTTAAAGAACAAAATCGTGAAAGTACCAAACATGGTGAAAACAGTGAAGAAAGTTGATTCGGTTGTAACACCTAGGCGTAGAATTTCTTTAGGAAAATCTGGAGGTGCCATTGAAAAAGTAAGCAAGGTACTATCTCGGCCAGTATCTGGAGTACCTCGGGTGTCTCCCAATTGTAACATTCGAGTTATTGTTCGTGTTCGTCCTACAAACGAAAAGGAACAACAAGAAAACTACCAGTAAGTTGTGACTTAAGTTTTCACCATTATTGATCATTCTTATATTTCTAGAAATGTTGTTAAAGTTATTGACGACCAAATGCTTATTTTTGATCCGAAAGATGACGAACAACCGTTTTTCTATCATGGAGTTCAACAGAAAAGAAGAGATTTACTTAAGAAACCTAAAAGAGACGTTACCTTTGTATTTGACAGAGTCTTTAATGATAACTCAAGTAATATTGAAGTGTTCACAAACAGTACCAAAAGTCTCATAGATGCTCTTATGGATGGGTGCAATTGTTCAGTATTCGCGTATGGAGCTACAGGAGCTGGAAAGACGTTCACTATGATAGGTTTTTATCCTGAATTCAATACAAAAATGAAATGTTTGATGATATAAATTTTAGGAAATACTGAATGTCCTGGTATAACGTATTTAACAATGAGAGAACTTTTTCAACGTAAAAACGACTTAAGTGCAGAGAGAGAATTTGAACTTATGGTGACTTATATTGAGGTCTATAATGAATTGGTTAAAGATCTTTTAAATCCGGGACAACCTTTGAATTTACGAGAAGACTCTAAATTTGGTTAGCAAATGGGTTTGTTTCTTATGGATTAGGAGAGTATTTTAATTCATTATTTTAGGTGTTGTCATTTCTGGAGTAAAAGGACACAAGATTAATGACCCAGAGGAAATGTTTAATCTTCTAAGGCAAGGCAATAAGAGAAGAACACAACATCCCACTGATGCTAATGCAGAAAGTAGTAGATCGCATGCCGTTTTCCAAGTTTATATTCAAATGACCATAAAGGGCACAAGAGAAGTATGATTTTTTCAGGAAAATTCTTTTGTTAAATTATTCACTTGGTTTTAGGTGAGAAGAGCTAAATTAAGCATGATAGACTTGGCCGGTAGTGAAAGGGGTTCTTCCACCGGTTACGTGGGAGCTCGTTTCAAAGAAGGAGCCAATATTAATAAATCTCTTTTGGCATTAGGGAATTGCATAAATAGTCTTGCAGATGGACATCGTCACGTTCCTTACAGGTACTAATTTCTATTTTTAACAATGCATGTAAAATGAAATTATTTTTTTAGGGACTCAAAGCTTACTCGATTATTAAAAGACAGTTTAGGAGGTAATTGTCACACAATAATGATTGCAAACATCTCTCCATCCTCATTATCATTTGATGATACATATAATACTCTAAAGTAAGGTAAACACTTACTTTCTTTGAACCAAATTTTAAATTTTTGTTGTAGATACGCTAATCAGGCCAAAAGAATCAAAACGAACATTACACGAAATATTGTTAATGTTGACATGCATGTAGATCAATACATAAAACTAGTGTCAGATTTGCAAACTGAAAACGCGTCTCTGAAGGCCGAAGTTGCCCAATTGAAAAGCGAGTTATTAGGCAGGAGCACTCCAGAAGCAACATCTGCTTCCGTATCGTGCAATGAACAGAAACGTAGTTCATTAAATAAGACTCATGTTATTGAACAAGCCCTTGTTAGTAATGAACAAGAAAATGTTGATCCCACAAGTCTGCAATTTTTCAATGCATTTGTGGATAAGAAAAAAGTATTGTTGGAAAGAGAGTTTCAATTACAAAGTTCCGAACTGGGAATGTCAGTGCGAAGGTAATTTCCATTACCTTTGTTAACGTTCAGAGTAGAAATTAACTATTTTCTAGGAAGTTGAATAACGAGACTGAAGCTCGACTCAGTATTTTTTACCTTGATACTCCAACCAAAGAAGAAACGCGCAAAAAATTAAACGAGCAAGCGCAACGTCATGAGAAAAAGGAAATTAGGACTAATGCGGAAATTCAGGAAAATCGAAAATTGCAAGTCGAACTGGACGGGAAAATTGCAGAGATTCTTGACATTCATCCTGAGCTAAATGAGATCAACAAGTTTGCGATGCTTGAAATTGAAGCTTTGAAGAATAAATATGAGGTATAGCTTGAAAATTGGAAATTAACAGTTATGATTTTCTATTTATTTTAGAGAGATTTAGAAAAAAAGGAAAAAATCTTATTTTAGACGAATACAATGCCAAATGTAAACTATTAGAAAGCATGGCCAATTTAACTGGTTCACTTTTCCTAGCAGTAGGTGGTAAAGACGATGCTCCCAAACATATAAAGAAGAAGTACGAGGAATTAGTTGCAACTTTTGATGGTAAAAAATGTTTGAGATGGAGAGACGATGATACAAAGTCTCATCTGGATTCCGGTTCGTTCAATTATTGTAGCATCGAAAGGGTTTTGATTGAATTTAATTTCTAGGTCTCAGCTCTTTAACTAGCATTCAAAGCGCTCCAGAGGACAAATGCCAGGCTCCTAAACGTAAAATCGAGTTGGACAGTCAAGTTTCATTAGAAATCACGAGTCGCAACAATGAATCTTTTACAATTTCGAAAAATTCCAGTCCGGCGGCCTCAATTGTTGCCAAAGGTGGGGAATATTTTGGTCGTTTCATTATAGAAATTTTACAGGGAATGTTTTCAGGGCAAGGGAACGATAAATAAAAATATAGCACTGCTTTTTAATGATGTATGATTTCTTAAAAAATTACTTATTTAAGAAGAAGATCTGGCTTTGCATATGATAATCTCGTAATTTATTTTTGGATTCCAGCCTATAAAAATCCCAGTGCAAAAAGGTTAGCCTTGGCGGTGTCGCCCAGAAGAAGAATGTCTCCACAAAGTAAAACTCCGCCTCGTGGAAAATTGACTTCAAGAAATCGCGATAGGTTGCCGGGCAATAAGACTCCTAGACCTGATACGGCTAGATTAAATGGGAAAAAGGGTAGGTTGTAGGAATTTTCCTTGAACAACTAATTATTTTGATATTTTTTTACAAAGAATCCTTGAATTTTGTTCCATAACCGTTTTCCATAAGGTTCAAATTTCAATGACTAAGTAGTCTAAATAATTTAGTTGTTTACAGCTAATAACATGGTGTTATTTTAATCTTTTTTGTAGCTGTTACTAAAAGCTCGAGTAGTAGACCCAAATGGATCTAACCAAGAACGTTCCCGCACAAAAACTTGTTAAAACACTTTAAAAAAAATATTTTATCGCAAATTTTATTAGTATAGATTTTGATTATAACATATAATTTNACTATTGAGTTGACAAGTACTGTTAGGATTCTACAATTAATTCTGACATTGATTCTAACCAATCGTGACTTCGAACGGTTAGTGGGGTATTCGATTTTTTGAATTTTGGAGGCATTTTGAGTCAAAACGGCTCTAATTAGAGAATTGAAAAAATTGCAGAATGATAACCGGCCTTGAGTACTATGACCTCCATGTAAAAGTTTTCCAAATGAATAATCCATACAGACGTAAAAAATAAAAACCGATTTCCCATGTTAATTTCCTATGTCCAGGGTTCGCTTGGACACCTGGTATATGAAATACGTTGTATGGTTGGTTGTCTACACGTTTTGCTAAAATTATAATATTCAACAACAGATGAGGCCTAACAGGAGTCCTAATTGTTTTAATTTTATGGACATACAAAGATGGTTTGAAAAATCTTCAAATTGCGAAAGGACCAGGCACTATCTTTATGGAAAATGGCTTTCGATCAAATTGCCTGAATTTTGGATTCAGGTAGTTCTCGATGTATAGAACAATAGCTTCCATAGATGCTATACTCTAAAAATTCTTGATTTCGAGATATACAGGGCAAAACATATAACTTGATAAATCGGAATATCTCGAAAATTACGCATTGAATTGAAAAATCTTCCAAATAAGATTTATTTGTCTCGAAGGGGATTATCCCATAACACCAAACATAATTCCCCAACCCAACCCCCTGGCATGAGGTGGGCGGTGACTTTGAAATCTTAAACGGCAACCCACATTTTTTATTGTAGATTCGGATTTTACAAGAAACCGTTAATATGACACCATGAAAAAGTAAAGAAAAGTATTTTTTATGGGACTGTGGATAGTGCGGGGTCCTTTATAGTTTTCTTATGTATGTCTTATGGAGTTAATTATTCCGGAACGTCTATAGTATTTTTTAAATAATTGACGACCGTTTTTTTATAACTCGATAACTTCAAAAATTTTAAAAAATAGTAAATAAATAATATTAAATTTATATAATTAAATATTTTTGCGTAGTATTATAGTTGCTTATATAAATTAGCCAATTCATATTTTAATTCTTGTGTTTAACTCTAAATACGTATGACTTTGAACAAAAAAAATGCTTTTTTGAAATTTAAAATTTTTGCAGTTATCGAGTTTTAAAAAAATGGTCCTCAATTATAGTATTGTGTCTATCTAATTATCTATTTGTTTTGAAACAAATATATTTATTATTAAAATAGCCTATACCTGCAAAGGCGAAAAGTATCTATCTACTCAATATAACAATTTTGAACAACAGCTGTTAAGTTCAGTTCACCTACATTTATGTTTTCGAGGTCAGTGACAAGGGTGACTTCGTATTAGAGCCAAGTGAAGATTAAGAAATTCAAAACATGGATGCTTCAAAACGTGCAATCAATGATGACCGTTCTATATTGAAACATTTACGAAAGCAAATGATTGTGGGTGGCTTCTTGCCATGCTTCAAGATAGAAAACTGGTTTTTACAGAAAATATATAAATGTTATGTTCACAGTCTAGGATTATGTTATATAACAATAGTTGCTTTGATGTGTTTTGACTTTATTTGTATATTGCCAAGAGGTGATATGGAAAAATTCACTCTTAACACATCTTTTTTAATTCCATCAATTTTAATAATAGTCAAACTTTTTATTCTTAAAAGTGGGAATGCCATTAAGTTGCTCAATACCATTATTGAAGAGGAGCATAAAATTTTCAGCTGTGAAAGCATTTCTATCCGAAATATTTATTACAGTTTTGTGACATATGCACAAAACTGTACAAAAATGTTCAATATTATATCATTGTTGAGTGGATCTGCCGTAGTCATTATAATGAGCCTTTCGGGTTTGTTTATTGAACATCTACAAAAACCAGTACTAATTCTAGACCAACTGTCATTTAATGAATTCAACAAACAAAATCACTATGGAACATATTTGATCATTCAAAATATATGGGCTGTTTTAGCAACGTTGTACCTACTATAATTTGTTTTTCAATTTTTACATTCTTTTATTAATTTTTGTGAAAGCTCAATTGAAAATGTTGCAATATAAATTCGAAAACTTCCAACGTAAATCTCGTCCAGAAGATTTTGACTACGTAAAGAAGTTACTTTATAACCATCAGTCAGTTATACAGTAGGTACATTTGAAAAATTTTCTGTTCAACAGTTGTCAAACCATATTTTACAGACTCGTTAATAACGTAAACAAAGCTCTAAAATGGTGGTTGTTTGTCGAATTTGCGTTCAGTTCCATCAGTATAGCTTCACTTATTATTCAAATAACTCTGGTAAGTAAAAGTCAAGATTTGTAACACATAAGAACTATGAATTATCAATTGCAGGCAAACCATATAACTTTTCTTGGGTTTACACTAGTGGTGGTCATAACTTTATTCATTCAACAATTCATCAATGATGTGGCAGTTGAAGTAACTAAATTCATGGCTCATCACATAAAATTATAATGCTGATTTCATATCTCTTTAGAGTTCTCGTTTGTGAGGAAGCATTTATTTATCAGAATGGTACAAAACGTCTACAGATACTCAGATTTTGTTCAAAGTTGCTATACTTCGATCTCAAAAACCACTGTTTATCTATTTGGGGAATTTCAAACCCTTAACAACCCAAACGTCACTTTCAGTAAGTTTTATTTTCTGTATGTATATCGAGTGTTCCGAAAATAACTATTTAAATTCACAAAATAACCCGATTTGATTCGCTCCTGTATAAACAAATTAATATACACTATTGGACGGACATAGGAATTGCAATCACTTGAAAAATCTTGAAATCATGTAACGCAAGCTCATGAACCTCTCTGTAAGACTTCGTAAGTGTTGGAGACCAGTGATCTTCTGTGATCACTTTCCATCTCAACTACTTGATATGTTGAAAATTAAACTTTTCTAAAATTTGAAAAAACATTTGTGATACAGTAGATTGCCTACATGCATACATACGTAGGTTGCTATAGTTACGAAACGCAACAGATAATAGTAGATGACAGATCTTTGGTTATTTTGCTTTTATAGACATACAGTATACGAAGAAAAATTATGTAAGACTTCGGAAACGTCCCTGGTATCTTTCAAATTATTATGTTACTACAGGTCCCTAATTATCTATTTGTTTTGAAACAAATACATTTATTATTAAAACAGTGTGCAGCTGTAAGAGCGAAAAGTACCAACTCAATACTACAACTTCAAATGATTATTGTTAAGTTCAGTTCACCTACATTTATGTTTTCGAGGTCAGTGACAAGCGTGATTACGTAAAACAACCAAGTAAAGATTAAGAAATTCAAAACATGCATGCTTCGAAGAGCATAATCAAATATAACCGATCAATACTGTATAATTTATGGAAACAATTGATAGTGGGTGGCTTCTTGCCGAGTTTTAAGATAGAAAACTGGATTTTACGGAGAATATATAAATGTTACGTTTACGGCCTACGATTTTATTACATGGCAATTGTTGCCTTGATGTGTTTTGAATTGTTTTATTTATTGCCAAAGGGTGATATGGAAAAAGTCACGCTTAACATGAGCAGTATCATTCCAGGAATATTAATAGTAGTCAAAATTTATATTCTTAAAAGTGGGACCACTGTAGAGTTGCTCAATGCTATTATTGAAGAAGAACACAAAATTTTCAGTTGTGAAAGCATTTCTATACGTAATATTTATTGTAATGTTGTGACGTATACACAAAACTTTACAAAAATTTTCAATATTATGTCATTATTGACTGGCTCTGTTATACTAATTGAAACGATACTTTCAGGAATATTTATTAAACAACATAAACCACTGCTAATTTTAGACCAACTGTCATTTAATGAATT
>JABRWK010000007.1:1671772-1731402 GCA_013372445.1 Hypothenemus hampei
GTTTTGACTACACCGCTCTTGGCAAATTGTAAAATGCCTAAAAATAATTAGGCATAACGAAATACGTGTTGTTCTGTTCACATTTTGCCGGCATTTTATCAATTTGCCTAAATTTCTGTGGTCATAATGAAAATTCAATTGCTGGCTCGCGTTTGGCCGGCTTTTCATAAAATCCCTAGGCATTTCGTAAAATGCCTAAAATTTCATTATGCCTACGACATATATAAGTACGAACTCTTCTAACAGTCAGGCAGAGCGGCTTCATAAATTAGCCACGAAAAACTACTCGAGTTTCTTAAATGAGTCGCTCAGTGCAACAGTAGCCTACCCACAAAATCGATATTTTACTTTTTATACATATATCTCATAAAATAGTAGATGCATAAAGTGTGCTGCTTGTGTTGCTATTTAGTAATAAACTAATGAAGGCTGCTTGGAACACTATTACCTTAAAGATAAAATTGCGAAGATTTGCTATTTTGCATAAAACGTAAAATATCGATTTTGTGGCTTAGGCCACCGTTGCACTGAGCTACTTGAATGTTGTACAACAAATAGAAACATATGTTCGCTTGGTACACGGTGATTTTAAAAATGTTCTTCAAAAAGGATTCGAGCTTGGCGGACATTTTCATCACCCAAAATATAACACATCCTCTGACTATATAGATATGGACTGCTAGTTCCCTATACCTACAATGTTAAATTTGCGATCCAAGATGTCGCGACACCAGTTCCCGAGTGGCGACTAACGGTACTAATTTTTAGTAATGTATATTTGAAAAGAAGAAAATTTCACCGCCATGAACTGTACATAACCTCAACAACATGTTTTAATCTTTATTATTTTGTATTATTATCAATTGTTAGGATAAAGATAATAATAAATAATATTAATAACTAGTAATTGAGGAGTCTAGAATAAAAGGAGTATAAGTGCAATTATTCATTAGATACCTTGACGGTTAAAATAATAGTACCGTTAGTCGCCACCCGGGAACTGGTGTCGCCACATCTTGGATCGCAAAATGGCGACTCACTAGCAGTCCATATCTATATAGTCAAAGAACACATCACAATATCAGTTAACTGCGGGCTTGAAAATCCTGCCATTTTGATTATTTTCGACTAAACTTTCTTTTACCGGTACCACACCGATTTTAACTAAACTTTCACAGTATGCTTATTTCCATTCCCGAAAACTATTTCTAGCGGAGATTTTCTGTGTCGTCCATATTTACACAAAAAAAATTCATATTCAATATTCTACATTTGACAGTTTATTTTCGAAATGATCTGTCAAGTTTCACTGGGGATTTTTATAATTCCACCAGACATTACTAGACTAATATCATCTGCGCATGTATGAATTTCATTTGTGCACTGCTAACGGTCGAGGCGTCATGCAAGAAAAAATAGAAAATCGGCTTTCCGTGCGAAATTTCGCCAAATTTCTTATTTCTTTGCTCTAAAATAGTCATTTTGAAAATTTGTTGAAAATCAGTGTAGCGCTTCAAAAGGAAAATCCAGTCTTATTTTTAGTGCAAAACAAGGAATAACGCAGGGTGTGAATCTAAAGAACGATTTCATACTAACCAGAACCCTTTAGGAATACTTCCGAGTTGACAGGTAACATAACTCTACAATTAAATGTAAATAAACAACAATTTCTGATTAAATCAGTGTTTCTAAGACCAAATAAAGAAAATTATACCGTCTAGCTGATAGTTAAAATGACAGCCTTTGTGTTAACAAACCGTTGCCAAATGTAATAATTTCTTCTATTTGTTTAACGCATGGTTATATAATAAATAATTTAGGAACAATACTGATTTGAATGAAACATAGATCGAAAATTAGTACCATTAATCACCGCCTCCAGGGATTGGTGTCACTACATCTTAGATCGCTAATTTATCATTGTAGGTATAGGGAATTAGCAATCCATATCTATACATATAGTCAAAGATCAAAACTATTAAAAAGATGCCAAATGGGAGAATTATGCCCAAACTGGGAATTCTGCTTCAGATATATTTAAATGCAAGACAAAAAACAATAAACAATCAATTTGTAACAATACTAATTAATCGCTCCTGGAAATGTTATGGTATGGGATTGGACTGGGACTTTTCGCACCTAACAATATGGCAACAAGAAATTAAAAAAATATTTCACGGTCAATATTGATTAAATGGGTTCCAGTTCAGTGACGTCTCAATATTTTACAGATAATTTTCAAAAGATTGCAACGGCCTTGCTAAAATGAGTTTTGAGAAAAAAAAATTCCGCACTCATTGTCAGGACATTGCTAAATATTACCGGTTTAAATATTCGCAGATATTTCTGAAATACCCTGTGTGTACCAGTACAATAGCGCATAATATAAATTTTTTTTGGACTTTGAATATTTTTAATATGTTCCTGGAGACCCTAACGGAAGAAAATGTAAGAAAAAGAAAAATAAACATATAATCAGTTCAGCCCTATAAAGGGTTAAAGAAATAAATTAAATTTATAAAATTAGAAACATTTATTTTTTATAGAATCAAGGTTTATCAATTAATATCGAAAATACTGTTTGAAATCGCCAAAGTCACACGACTTGGCAATTATAATGTACAGATTATAGCTGCATGTCTCCTTATATGGCTGTTTATGGTATACCTATCACTGTTGGTGATTTTTTGGCTACTTAATACAAAGCAATTGTTTATAGGAATACCCTAAAAATGTAGATAAAACGTCAAACGTTTTTTCCCTATTTAAGTATACATACCATAACTACTTTTTTTTAACTTTTTTAGATTTGCCCAAGAATTAAATGCTCTTCTAAAATGGGGAATGTTAATGGAATTTTTACTCAGCTCGTTAAACATAGCTTGTGTGATATTCCAACTAATAAATGTAAGACATGCAAAGTTCTTCCAGACGAATTTTTTATGAGAAAATTTTAGGCTGAACATGTTGGGGGTGAAATCTTCGCATTTTCCGTAATTTCCATTTACGTTTTGCAACAATTCGTTTTTGCTTGGCACGCTAATGAAATTGCTGTTGAAGTATTGATATTTAAATCTTTAGAACTTAATTAAATAATAATTTATTTTTTAAGAGTTCGCGTTTATCTGAAGCTATATACACGTCTGAATGGTATCAGTGTTCTACCAAAATACAAAAAATTATGAAACTAGTAGTTTTAAGATCGCAAAAACCATTGTTTTTAACAATTGGGAATTTTAGACCATTGACCACTCAAACCGTCATATCTGTAAGTAGTTTAAAAACCTGATTTTGACAGAAAAATGCAATAGTAGAGGAAAGTGCCCCAAACCGGTTTCCAAACCCCTCCAAAGTGAACCCTCGTTCTTCTTGCTCTACATTCTCTTGAACTTTAACGAAATAGAGTGTAAATAGTAGTTTAGGCTTCTACAACAATGTAACACAGCGCACATGTCCCCACTTCGCTTGTTGCTTGTCAGTTGGACACTGTTTTTTGGCGGTGGAAAAAGTTTTCTTATTGAAAAGGATTCGTATGTATATCTGCCATTTTTATTGCTAAACGATTTAATTCTATTATAACAGACATTTTCTACATATGTTTTGAATAAATTCCGTAACTTTTTTAACGTACACACGTATCTCCGAATATCATAGAGTGCAAATGGGATCTCTAGAGACTCCACCTAAAAAAAGGCGTATATCAGTAAAAACGATTTGAAATATCGATTTGCAAAAATTCTGGAGTTATCATCTATACTACTTTCATGAAAAATAATGATTAACTTGGATAAAAATTACTTTTTAGATCAGAGAAACATCACGATTTTCCAGTAATGAAAAAATGCACTTTTTACATAAAAAAATCATCATTTTTGTAATTTTTAATATTTCAAGCTAAAAATTTGTCGCGATATTCTTAAAATGTTGTTCTTTAAAGGAAAAAATAGTTCGACATTGCATGTTTCAAAAAAGGTTTTCATTTTGAAACCTGAAATATGTAATTTTATTAAAAAATGTAACCAACCGTCGATTAAAGATGTAAAATTTTTATGTCCATTTTCGATCACTTTTCAGGAGAGCTAAAATACCATATCATATACAGGGCGATTCTTAATCTAAACTTAGGAAATTACAGTTGAGGACAAATAATGACTAATAATAAAAAAAATGTAGTGTGTACTAAAAAACATTTTTAGTTTCAGAAATACCAATTTATGTATTTCAAATAAAAATAAAAGAACGTGAATTTCATAAAATTGAACCGAATACGGCCACAACTGATAAGAAAATTCTGCTAGAAATACCAATTATATCGTCCTGACTTGTTTACTTCTTAGTTTTTATAAATAAAAATTCCACCTGATAATATTTTGTAAACATTCCTTTCAAATTATTTCTGAAACTAAAAATGTTTTACTACATTTTTTTATTATTAGTCATTATTTGCGTTCAACTATAATTTAGGTATATATATAGGTATAAGTTAAAGATCACCCTACATGTACATGTAATCATGTGATATTTAACCCATTAACACGTAAACTGTCATAATACTAAAAAAAATTTCTAGCCGTTCTGACCGATAATAGTATTTCTTTTTATTTTACCTTCAAAGTGTACTTTATATTCAAATGTGTATTAGACGACAGCTTTTGCATCTTTTTAAGTGAAACACAAACGACGTGTTTTGCGGCCGGTATAGTCGAGAATTGTGAGACACAGCATGTGTGTCTCATGACAGTTTACGTGTTAAGGGGATTCCCAAAAATATTTCGGTGAAAAAAATCGGTTTTGGGAAATAAATATCTTATGAAAATAGGTTATCTTAGGCATTAGAATCCAAAATATTATATTTTTTAAAATATTCTAACTTATTCAAAATGGATTTCAAAGTTAGCCGTTCCCTTTTTTCTTTGTTTGTTACTCGATTTTGTGGCCTTCTTCTTTCTTCCTCTTCCGATGTTACGGTGATCCCCATGGCAGACAGAGTTTTGGAGTCATTTAGGGATCAACTTTTGTGGTAAACTTATGTTCTTTTCAAAAAGACCCAAACAAATAATCCGTTTGTTGGTAAACCATTGGACCGATGGGGCTGAAATTTTTATGACAAGTCACTATTGTAATGCAGCTATTACGCATTGGAAATTTTAAACAAGTTACTGAGACACTCCAGGCGATTTTTTATATACTATTATCGTTGACTGATAAATACTTCGTGTGGACACGCAACGGCTATGTTAAAATTCGTACCCCCCTAAGAGCAATAAGTGCAAGTGAGACAAATTATTCTGTCCAATCCCCGTTGCCTACCATTTTTTTTTAAGAATAAATATGTTGATACAAAGGCGTAGTTCTTTATCTCAGATGTTTACAATATTAATTGAAGCATATAAAGTTTCTTATTTTCATATTTTTATTGAACAAAATAAAATTTTCAAATCTCAACAACTTTACAACTGTGCGCCATCTACGTTTCAATAACTCTATACGAAGTATTTATCAGTCAACGCTATTATGTATCATTATTTGTGAAAAAATAATCGATTTCTTCCTTACTTTACTAATCGATTACCGACCTACTGATGCTGCCATCAAAAAAACGATATACACAATCGATACTACATTATATGAAAGTAGTGTCCGCGAAATTTCGTAAAAATCGGTTCAGTAAATCCTGACATAATTGGACGCAAAGCAGAGGTAAAACCTGATGTAACATCAAATTTTTAGAATCCCCTTAACACCCAAGACAAACTTTTTTATTTGAAAATATTATTGCATATTATTATTCTAATTCTAAATTTAAATCATTTTTTATACTTTCATGAAAAATGTGGTGTCCTCTAACTAGGTCATTAGGTAGATAGGATATAATATATACACTTGTATTGTTTTATTGGAGAATATTTCGAAGTTACACAAACAAAACAAAGTACATGTTTATGTAATGAAAAATGTGAAAATTCAAATAATAAAATTACAATAATAAATAGTTTTGTATAATAAGTTGCAGAATAATAAATTTGCATATTTTGAGAACCAATATTGATACATAATATATCGGAAAATAAATTGGACTCTGTCAAAAAAATTTAATATATTATATATTATACATATATACAGGGTGTCCCAGAGTTGTCGGGACAAAAGCCTAGGGGAGGTTCCTCTCAAGAAAATATGACAAAAACTTCCTATGAACATATTTCCTAAAATGCTTTGCTTCCGAGATGCAAGGTGTTAAAGTTTAAAAAAAAGGATATTTCTTTATTTTTTAAATTCCAAACGTCTTAAGATTTTTAACCAAATTTCGTATGAGTTTAGCATATCAGTAGGCTTAATTCGAAACAATACTACTTTTCAGCATTCACCAATGGCGGAGATATAAGTGTCCTTTTTTTTTTCTTTTTTTTCCATACAAATTTAATAATACACGATATCCACATCTCCGCCACTGGTGAATGGTTAAAGCTGGTAATTTTTTGGATTAAGCCTACCGATATGCTAAACTCATATACGAAATTTGGTTAAAAAATGTTAAGCCGTTTGGAATTTAAAAAATAAAGAAATGTCCTTTTTTTTAAACTTTAACACCTTGCATCTCGGAAGCAAAGCATTTTAGGAAATATGTTCATAGGAAGTTTTTGTCATATTTTCTTGAGAGGAACCTCCCCTAGGCTTTTGTCCCGACAACTCTGGGACACCCTGTATATATGTATAATATATAATATATTAAATTTTTTTGACAGAGTCCAATTTATTTTCCGATATATTATGTATCAATATTGGTTCTCAAAATATGCAAATTTATTATTCTGCAACTTATTATACAAAACTATTTATTATTGTAATTTTATTATTTGAATTTTCACATTTTTCATTACATAAACATGTACTTTGTTTTGTTTGTGTAACTTCGAAATATTCTCCAATAAAACAATACAAGTGTATATATTATATCCTATCTACCTAATGACCTAGTTAGAGGACACCACATTTTTCATGAAAGTATAAAAAAATGATTTAAATTTAGAATTAGAATAATAATATGCAATAATATTTTCAAATAAAAAAGTTTGTCTTGGGTGTTAAGGGGATTCTAAAAATTTGATGTTACATCAGGTTTTACCTCTGCTTTGCGTCCAATTATGTCAGGATTTACTGAACCGATTTTTACGAAATTTCGCGGACACTACTTTCATATAATGTAGTATCGATTGTGTATATCGTTTTTTTGATGGCAGCATCAGTAGGTCGGTAATCGATTAGTAAAGTAAGGAAGAAATCGATTATTTTTTCACAAATAATGATACATAATAGCGTTGACTGATAAATACTTCGTATAGAGTTATTGAAACGTAGATGGCGCACAGTTGTAAAGTTGTTGAGATTTGAAAATTTTATTTTGTTCAATAAAAATATGAAAATAAGAAACTTTATATGCTTCAATTAATATTGTAAACATCTGAGATAAAGAACTACGCCTTTGTATCAACATATTTATTCTTAAAAAAAAATGGTAGGCAACGGGGATTGGACAGAATAATTTGTCTCACTTGCACTTATTGCTCTTAGGGGGGTACGAATTTTAACATAGCCGTTGCGTGTCCACACGAAGTATTTATCAGTCAACGATAATAGTATATAAAAAATCGCCTGGAGTGTCTCAGTAACTTGTTTAAAATTTCCAATGCGTAATAGCTGCATTACAATAGTGACTTGTCATAAAAATTTCAGCCCCATCGGTCCAATGGTTTACCAACAAACGGATTATTTGTTTGGGTCTTTTTGAAAAGAACATAAGTTTACCACAAAAGTTGATCCCTAAATGACTCCAAAACTCTGTCTGCCATGGGGATCACCGTAACATCGGAAGAGGAAGAAAGAAGAAGGCCACAAAATCGAGTAACAAACAAAGAAAAAAGGGAACGGCTAACTTTGAAATCCATTTTGAATAAGTTAGAATATTTTAAAAAATATAATATTTTGGATTCTAATGCCTAAGATAACCTATTTTCATAAGATATTTATTTCCCAAAACCGATTTTTTCACCGAAATATTTTTGGGAATCCCCTTAACACGTAAACTGTCATGAGACACACATGCTGTGTCTCACAATTCTCGACTATACCGGCCGCAAAACACGTCGTTTGTGTTTCACTTAAAAAGATGCAAAAGCTGTCGTCTAATACACATTTGAATATAAAGTACACTTTGAAGGTAAAATAAAAAGAAATACTATTATCGGTCAGAACGGCTAGAAATTTTTTTTAGTATTATGACAGTTTACGTGTTAATGGGTTAAATATCACATGATTACATGTACATGTAGGGTGATCTTTAACTTATACCTATATATATACCTAAATTATAGTTGAACGCAAATAATGACTAATAATAAAAAAAATGTAGTAAAACATTTTTAGTTTCAGAAATAATTTGAAAGGAATGTTTACAAAATATTATCAGGTGGAATTTTTT
This sequence comes from Hypothenemus hampei, assembly GCA_013372445.1. Taxonomy (NCBI): domain Eukaryota; kingdom Metazoa; phylum Arthropoda; class Insecta; order Coleoptera; family Curculionidae; genus Hypothenemus; species Hypothenemus hampei. The sequence goes on from JABRWK010000007.1 coordinate 1,680,252, forward strand.
ATTTATAAAAACTAAGAAGTAAACAAGTCAGGACGATATAATTGGTATTTCTAGCAGAATTTTCTTATCAGTTGTGGCCGTATTCGGTTCAATTTTATGAAATTCACGTTCTTTTATTTTTATTTGAAATACATAAATTGGTATTTCTGAAACTAAAAATGTTTTTTAGTACACACTACATTTTTTTTATTATTAGTCATTATTTGTCCTCAACTGTAATTTCCTAAGTTTAGATTAAGAATCGCCCTGTATATGATATGGTATTTTAGCTCTCCTGAAAAGTGATCGAAAATGGACATAAAAATTTTACATCTTTAATCGACGGTTGGTTACATTTTTTAATAAAATTNTGGGGATTTGCTGAAAAATTAAAAGAGATCGATATGCCTAATGAATGCTAATTGACAGATTTCATTGAACCTCACTATGCATATTTCATACGACACGAATAATTTTTGGAAATGATTTCTAAAATCTCTAACCTGACTATAAACCAAGCATCAAAACTATTTTAAATAATATATTGGTCGATTTTTCCAACGCGAAGTAGTTTCATCGGTCTCGTTGGCGTCGTCCAATTATATTTGTTTTGATTGTTTTGCGACTCGGTCCGTCAGTAGTATCAGTGTTCTCACGACGCCATACCGAATAGCTATTCCATTATCCATATTTGAAAACTTATTACACCCGGACCCACAAGCAACATTCGGACTTTTCGAATTGTTTTATGCAAAGTAAGTAGACGAACGTGTGTGACGTCGGCATGTGTGTGTCTTTTTTTATTCGTTCAAGCACGCAAATCCAGTGACTGTTGAATTTTTCAACAGTAGCTTGAAAATGAACAATGGACAATCGATAAAATACGACATTTTGTATTTCTAGCTTAAATTTGTGGAAAACTGAAAACGTTTTATACAAATGTCCCATTTGTTAACAGAAACACGTTTTTCCAATATTAATATTAGAACTTTTCAATGGATTTTTAATTGGTTCCAATACAAATCGTGTATCCGCTGCCATGATTCTGATTGATCTTTTCAGATAATTACCTTTTTGAGATCAACAATATTCGATGGCAACGTACCGGTTCTTGATTACACTTGCATTATTGATTAAATAAATACATTCGTAAGCTTCACTTTACTAAACAAATACATCAATATATCAATACATCAATATATCCACTTTAAGCAATTAATTGTGTGAGTGGAAGCGTTAAAATAGTGTTTTTTACTAAATTATTGTATATTGCAAATAAATATGTTTTTAAGAAGTCTCTGGGTGGAGTGGCAACTGATTGTCATAGATTTCCACTGACAGTATCAATATCGAATATTTTGAAATTCTGAGTGTCTCAATTTATGCGAAGGAACTCTTAAGTAATATGAGAAAGCCGAATTGAAGAAAGTCAATGGGAAGGAAGGGTGCAAGAACGTTAGAAATTAGGCACGAAAAGAAACCCTTAAGGATTTCATTTTTCTTTTATGAGAAAGGAGATGGTTTTGAAACGATTAAGGAATTTAATCGCAGAACTGTCGGCTTTCGAGTAAAAAATAATTTCTTGAAAACTCCTGAAGATCCCCGTGATGGTGCTCGTAATAGATATTTTCTGAATACCGTATAGTTTTCCGGGAAATGCTCAAATTTAATAAAAAAAAGTTAATTTCAATTCTCAAATAGAATACTCTAAAATTACATTGCCCATATCTATGTTTTGTATTTCATATTCTAAACCGGTTTTTTTAATAAAAATTGCCCCTAAAAAGAGAGTAATTGAGTCGTGCTGCAATCGAAAAGCGAGGTATATCGGATTTTCCAATGATTCGAATCTCTTTTCCATTCCTGCAAAGCAAACATTCTATGAAAGCCCAGCTAGCCAAAACGAAACTGAATTTCTACCTTGAAATTAACCCAATATTTTGATTCCTAATTTACCTTAACCAATTCTAGTTAGCAAAAATTTGCTCTGAAACACGTTTAATGCTGCATTGCACCTACCGAATGGTTGATTGAGTTACTCGTCTAAGCACGCGGCCGAGCAATTTTACAGGAAAGCATATGTGAAATTGTAATGGATAGTTAATTCGATTTTTCACTGTATATGTATGTACACTTTAGTGACTTGTATAAGTACATTGGTCGAGTGTTCGTCTGAAAAAATGGAAGACAACTCTATCCACTGTTTTGGTTGAAGGACTCGTTCGTTATTCGGTTGAAAACTGGCCCTACTGATCACATTAACCGAGTACTCGGCCGAGTGTACTGTTTCGGCTCAGCGCTTGGCAAGTGTAATACAGCCTTTACTGTGAGAATAAATACATGTAGGTATGATTTTTTATCCTAAAAATTTAGTAGGTTTTTAATTTAAATATTTATGCCAGAAATACGTATGCATGTAGGATTTCCATATTGAATGGATGGTTTTATTTGGAAAATATAGACTTTTTTAATTGTTCTGGGGATTGTTCAAAAAATTTCAAAAATTTAGGACAATACACTTAAGATCCAAGTCATTCCGGACCTGCCCTTGTGGCACGTGTCTCTTTAGATAAAAATGTGAGACAAATGGTCTCGCTACAGCTGGGAAAATTTCAAAGAAACATCAGCGTGGAAAATGGTCTTGGTTATTACAAAGTTGTTGCCCATACCTATTATCGTATTTTTCCTATACAAATCTTTGAAGTGAATTGCTTAAAAATAATACCATGACAAATTACAGGACGCACGGCATATCGATCATAAGTAAAATGCAGTTTTTGATCATTCTAAATAGAAAAATCGTTATTTTCCGTATTATTTTTATTGATTGACCAGGCCATTCTTTCCATTTCTTTATAATTTCAGTATCGATTCCAAAGGTTCGTTTCTCATTTCAATTGGCGCAATCAATTTCGTCCACGTCAAGTATTTTCATATTGCCTTTATCTAATCGACAAAACGTTCCGTAATATTCGTTAAATATTCATTATTCGTACATTTCTAACTACCATAGCTTTTAGTTTTGTATTGACTAAACTAAAAATAACTTTGTACAGGTTGGACTTGAAATAAAAGACTGGCATTTGTTTGCGAGAAAATCGACTTAAAAGTGTCTTCAACTTGTGTACGATTGAGTAAAGTATTCTTGTATTTTCCACAGTTGTTGTTGACGACCAGTCGACACACATTCTCAGTAATTGAACTGCAATTTCCAACCCACCCTATACATATAAACCATAATCATAATTTTTCATTAAATTGACAATGGCTAGAATCAATGACCATTTGGACATTTAATGAGTTATAATAGGTATATAGAATGTTGGCTAGTAATAGCTATACAGGGTGTTTTCAATTTCAATATCAGAAATTTAAGAGTGGAAAAAAGGAATTTTTTTTGGAAAACGGTGTGGGAAAAAGTATTATCTTTACAGGCTGAAATTTACCTAGCGACATCAATTTAATTTGAAAATTGATACTTCTAGATGTAATTCTAGACATTTCTCTATAAGATATAAACTGGGGATAATGCCAGGTAATATTGTGTAAATGTAATCTCTTATTCGAGAGCTTGGCTTCGTCATGTTCAAGAGCTTAATTCTAAACTGCTTGAACAGTTCAATTGGTTGCTTGTTGATATTGAATTACAACAATGAAATGCATGCTAGAAGTTTACTGAACGGTATTGGCGCACCTCGAAGTTTACGTGCGATTTTAATCAAGTGACGTAGAAATTTGGTCAGTTTACTAACAAGTAGACGGGCCAATACCTACTAATAAATGGATAGATCTATTTACGAAACGTGTTAACCTATGTTTATTTTTAAAATTTCCTTGAGTAATTTTGTCATTTTTATTAATAATTTTTTTCGATGACCTAATTTGTAGGAAAATTCATATTCGCGGATCATTAAACCAATTTAATACAAGAAGTTATAGATTTTAAATAATTTTCCTCGCGTGATTTGGCCGGAAATGAAGTGCGATCGAAGTTTTTTCGAAGGGAACTTTCCAACAAGTTGTCGATAAAACCTCGAGGGATTGACGTGGGTAGTGAATAGCAGGTAATTTGAAAATTTTCAATATAAACTCGCGTGATTATTAATTAAAAACTCTCTCAAATGCGTGATAAGTCACAAGCAAAATCCAGAAATCGATAGTAATTTATAATAGTCAAAAGTCCTTTTGAATACAGTTTAGTTAATACAATGAAAACGGTATGAAGGGGGGTTCTTTTTGCATGGTTCTACCTCGATTATTGTAACCGTAATCTGATTACCCCTGGATTTCCGGATAGACTCAATCAGACAGGGTTTATGTTTCAGTGAATGTTAATTCAAACCGATTTCGCTTTGTTGATGATTTAAATGGTAGAGTCTATTGTTGAACAATGATAACGAACAGAATTTCGATTTTTTGTTGTTGAATTTTAGGTGGCGGGCCAGGAAGTTAGAGTCAACCCTTCTCCTGAAAACGTCAACATGTCTACAGCGATTATCAATGGCCACAATACCAGCACGGAGGATTTTACTAAACATGTGTTTGGAGGTAGGTAAACTTTACTTTAACATTAAGACGTCATTTATATTTGTTTGACCTTTTCTTTTAAAGGTGGGGCAATAAATGGTGAGTTTAATTAAATGAATATACAGGAAAGGCTATTCGAAGGAAGCTTTAACGTTCATTTAAATAAAATTTAGCAGGTTTGAGCATTTTTCCTAAAAAAATTCTATACAACTTAAGTAGAAAGTTGCTGCTTTTGTGTTTTAAAGACTTTTTCAATGAAATAAATCACTATATAACTGACTAAATTTAAAAAAGTCTAATTTCACTGTTCGGCTGCAATTTTTCTTTTGAATTTTAATGGATTTAACGTCGAAACTGAAAAAATGTCATAATATTTTAAGTCTTCACAAAAACCTACTTTGAAACTTTTTGGTTTTGTGCTTTCTTTTAAAACGGAAAGTTAATAATGATGAGTAAAAAGTACTTTCGATGCTTTTAGGCTCAACGACCTTAAATTACATGGTGTTTAGTAATTTCAGGGTAGGGAGATTCCACAAAAATAACGAACATAATTACGTTAAAGAAGAAAAAAAAAGACAATTAGGTATATTTAGAAACAACCGATTTTTCACTAGGGGTAATTTCATTTTTTTTTTCTCTAACGATACAAACAGATCAATAATTGCAAGGTTTTCCATTTAATAATTTCCATCTATCTATAATATTAGGAACGGTGGTTTCGAAACGGGGCGCTTATAAAAATAGTGCTACGATATGTTAATGTCGTGCATTGAAAATAAACAGACGCTTAACCGAAATTAGCTCAGTAATTCCGATATTGCCGACAGTCGATCGTTTAAAGTGTTGGCTGCGTGATCGAAATTTTATTGCACTCATTATGCCATCAGTGTTTTTGTTGTTTATGAAGACGTGACGCGAAAAATAAACTGAATCAGAATCCCGGCGAATTATCAGAAAAATATCCAGAAAATTGGATTTTCTTAATAGAAAATTTCGTATCCTAGCTTTAACAAGTCCCCCGGCGACTTAATTAGAGCGAGCCCAGTTAGACTCTGGAATTTCTGTTTCTAACTTGCTAATGATTTGAAAGGGAACCAACATTGTCTGCCGAGTCTGGAATAATTTTATTTATTTTAAGGCCATTTTTAAACAAAGTTTTCTTTCAGTTTTGATATAGAATTAAGCTCGTTCACAATCCGTGTAATTGCAATTTTCCCGTTGCGTTTAGTGGTGCATTGAAGAGTTTCTTTGAGCGTAAAGTAATGTTGCTCCAACGAAAATTTTTTATTTTCAATGCAAGGACACTGTTAGTTTTAACGCGAATTAAATTTTATTCGAAAGAGTTTCCAGTTGTTGACAACAAACTATTGGATTCCGACGAAAACACCTTTTATCATCGATATATTTGTGAGCAAAGTTCCGGTCGCCAATAGCGTAACTTTGTGCTCAGTGTTTTTCGAAAAATGTTTACGAAATTCAACTTTTTCCATGGAAATTTACGGTTTCGATTTGTTCTTTGACGTGCTGCAATGTATGCGAACGGTAGGTACGAAATAATTATGTTGATCAGGGAAATGTGTACATAAAAGAATTCTTTTCTTCATCAATATACATATCGATTTATAATCGAATTGTAAATACCATGAACCACGGTACGGGATAATTGCTAATCTAAAATTACATAGTCGTTGGACAATTCAATACTTGCATCCAATTAAATCAATATCTGAGACAAGTACAGGCTCGTAAAGTTCATTAGGCTACATTCAGGGAACTAAAACCGGGAGCCGCACCCATCTAATCATAGAATATTAGCTGTTAATGGAATTTTATGGTGACATTTACACCGGGAGGATAGCAAGTGGTAATCAAATATGCCACAAGGCACGTCCGGTTTAAATTTAGAACTGGGAGAAAAATGAAATTTCCCGAAAAAGTGTGAAATACTCATAAAAAAATTTGACGGTCGGGCTAATAATGTTATGCAATATTGGTGCAATTTTATTGTACTTTTCTGGACGCAGCGCCTGTAATTTTCAATAAAAAAAAACATTTATGTAAAGGATTTTTTTGTTTCGAATAATATATCGCTCAGTACATAAACGGAAACTGTTTCAAACTAACAGCTACGACGAATTTTAAAATTTATGTTGCCGCAAACTTTTGATATTTAAAGTTGAAATAGTGCGCGTCTCCAGAAATGTGGAAATTTCCGGCAAAACGTTAATTTTAAATAAATCATTCTTGACAATAGATCTACCAGCATTAATTAGCAAATTTCCTGCGACCAAACTTCATAATTAAATATTTAAGACCTGCTACGATGCAGCTTAAAGAAATTGAAAAACAGTTATATATTATTAATTAGCTACATTGGAAAAGATTTATAGTTGAACTTTAACCAAATCTCACCTCTTTCGTCCTCCCTATCACGCGTATAATGATTTCGAAATACGAAATTTGGCAATAAACAAACAAAAGTTTATGATTAAATGCGACATCAGCTTAACGCGCCAACACTGAGTCCGCGTATTACAAAGAGTGGTTTACGGCTTCCCTAGTTCTTAGTGCTTGAGCGACTCTTCTTAATAAAAGCTATATATTTGCAAAAACAAGAAGAGCGTTGACGTTTGGTTAATTAAACCTAAATTGAATTCGAAACGAAGATGATCACGAACATTTTTGACGTTTAATTGAAAGTTTAACTTAATTAAAGAACAGTTTGATGAAGGGGGATTAGCGAGTTCCCAAGTATTTTTCTCTGTTTGTTTTAGACACGTGTGTTTCTAAAGTGAAAAGTACATTATCTAATTTCCTGGCAACTCTTAATTGCCCTTCAACTTTCCACTTCCGTGAACATTCATTGTGGGGAAAAAGCTCTCCCCTCCACTCTTTTGCTCCCAAATAATATCTAAAAATTCAAATGCGAACATGATATGTTGATCAATTCATAGAAAATATTTCCGATTCGCGTTAAGGTATTGCGTAGTTATCCCTCTCATCTCGCAGGCGCCCTGTACCCGAAACTCTCTCTCCTCTGGAGCGCGATGCTCCGGCGGATCAGGGCCTGCCAGAAGGAGCGCTCTGCTCTGCTGCATTTGCACTCTTGCCAAATTCGGTCGGCGGCTCGTGAGCGAAACAAGCATGTTTTGACACGGCGTAATTTTCAGGTTTGACGGCCTGGCAGCTCGCTTGCAAAACGGCTAACATGAAAGAAGGTCAGTAGTAATCGCAGTGCATGAAGTTTTAATTGATTTTATGTATTTTACTGTTTACGTGGACATAACTGTAAAAGTTTTATAATATTTTGTGAACATTGTAATTTTATTTTATAAATTTTAACGTGTTTTCGTCAATGTTTCTCTTTAAATTCAGTTCTAATAGTTTTATGTGCTATTTGTCATGGGGTTTAACTCAGAAAATGTTACTTTAAAAGGTGAAGTTTGATATAAATCAATCACACCATACATTTTTAAGAGGTATTTTACATTAAAATGCTTTTATCTTTATGTGATTCATGTTTAAAAATGCAATATTGCTGTGATGAAGGCAACGAAATTTATAATTTTTGATTAAGTTCGTCATAATTTTTATTATCTGGTGCGGAATCTTTTTAAAGTTTTTAAAACCCATAAAATTTACGATTGTCGTTCTGTCCAACTGGCGTAGTAGCTTGGCAATCATATTTTCGTCATCTGGTGACAAAAAAAGCCGTTGAAATTGTTTTTTAATTATGTAGACAATTTTTTTAGAATATAAAAAAGTTAAGTACATTGCAAGCTCTAGCGTTGCCAACAAGAATTTTGAAATATCCATCGTTTTGGAAAAAACATCTAACATGTCAGAACATGTTGAAAAGGCTAGGGAAGCGAAAAGCTCAAGTAAGTCATAAATTTGATTTTCAGATTCTTTCGGAAAACTAGAGCTTCCATCAAACCCCAAATATGCGTGTTCAGTTTTCTTATTTACCATCTACAGAGCATTCGTCGACAGTTTGAATAAAGGTTTTTGAACTTTTAATGCCTTTTTAAAAAAAGGTTTAACTGCAATATGACCTATATTTGAAATTTTAGTCAACAGAAATCCTATATCGCAACAGCAAATCATATTACCGTTCTTGGCACGGCAGAATTTCCTTTATTTAGCTCAATTAGTAATAACGTATGCTACCTTGTTTTGCAACGTGAAACCTGTATATTATTGTATCGCAAATATTGAATTTTGTATACATGGGCGTGAAATGATTTAAATTTCCTGTAGGTAATATGTGTTATTTTCCATCCAAGATTAAAACATTTTATATACATAGGTATTTTGCGATAAGAGAGGCGTTTTCAGTACCTACAACTCAAAGAGAGGTTCAAATTACTTGATACAGCCCACGTTTATTGCTTACGTAATAAATTTCGTTTTGTTGGGGGGCACTCTCTTTGCGGTTACACGTAGATGGAAGGCAAAATCCTTTCAGAAGACGCCCTAATTCACTTCATACCGAATGAGGTACACGATTTTGCATACGACTATTTACGAAAACTAAATTTCTATCGTTATTCTTCTCACCTTTCATAGAAAATTCAAGTTTGATTTGCATTGAACGAAATATGGGTTTATATCAACTCAACCTAAGTTGTTAATAAAGTTTAAATGATTTAGGTTGAATTTGTGGGAAACCCAAGCAGTTAATAAATTATGTATATTTTATGGTCAAATAGGTTGTTAATTTATCTGTGGATATTATCGGAAAAGTATTTCAATGAGACAATAAGCCTCGCACAGAAAGTTTTTCGATTCAATAAGGTAAACACCATAAAAGTTTGATGAGAAAGTCGTTATTAAAGTTCGAGCCCATTTCGAAAACATCATATTATAAAAAGAACCTTTTGTTTGGCCTAGTTGTGTTGTTAAGCGACAACATTAATGTCTTTGTTTTCCACAAATTATTTGTCATTTTTAGACATTACCATACTATGTTTATTTATTTTTTTTTTTTGCCGAACTAAAGTTTTAATTGCAACCATTCAAATCCAAACGGAAACTCTCTCCCTCTGCGTTCTCTCAATTGGTTAATTTTAAAACTAAAAAACTATGAAACTTTTGTTTTTAGTTGAAAATATATTTGGATTTGGGGAAAAAACATTGTTTTCCCAACAGCAAATTTAACACTGATCAACGTATTTGCTTCGAGTTTTAATTGCTTTGGGCTTTGTATTTTAATTGATTATTCGCACAAACCTTTTAATAACCCATGAAGTGAATTGCGATTGATTGAACGATGGTGTAATTGTTAGTTAAGTGAGCTTCTGTCATTATTAACAATCATTGTAAATCGCGTTCAATATTTAAAATTTCAAATATTAATGAATGAATACTTTACAGCTTCCTCTTATGAGTATTAACATGTTTGTGTTTCTATTTACTTCCTGGAGTGACAAGTATTTTGCAGTTTCATTTTACAGATGGTTCACTGGACAAAAGTGAGGATAACACTTGTGGATTCAGTTGTTGTTTCGTTTGGGCACATTAAAAATTTTCATTTGATTCTGTCTCATATACGCCTCATGGTTCCTTGCTACATATATCTTTTATCTTAATCGTGTCTAAAAACCGTAAATTACTTGGAAAAATTAAGATAAACGGGCCGTTGCAGTTCAGCGGAATCCACACGGAAAATATGTATTAATTCTTATCCGAGTTGTTTTGCTTTTATATAAAATGCCTTCCCCTGTCGCATTTTCATATGTGTAAAATGTTCAAGTTTAAAAAGCTTTTTTTTGTAAAAAGTTTTAATTAGGAAAAGTTTTCCATTTAACTACACCTTAAAAGGCACATATATGGTGCCGGTTTCCATTATACATAACAAGGGTTGAAATAAAAGTTTCATATCGTTTTTTCTGGAAGAATTATTGTTTGCATCTAGTCTCTTTTTCCATCCCATGAAATATGCAGTGAATAAAACACTTTCAATGTGTAAAGTATCAAAAATAACCCCAAAGATGTTTTTCTACCGTAAAATCTTCTTTAACATAGAAGATTATGAATAATAAAATGAATAATAAAACAAAATACTAGACTTGTATGGACAAAAATTTGACATTTAAGGGCCCAGCTTGCATGACTCGATTTACGGTTCAAGTCATAAAATCTTGTTTCGGTTCGCCAACTACATACATATTTTCAATCCAATCTAAAATTCCTGCTGCTACTTTGTGCTTGAAAAATAAGTCAGTTGGCCATCTGCTGATCAAATATTTACTTTATTTTGGGCCACAATCCATTGTTAATGTACCCATCCTAATAACACCACCCACCGTATCTTACGTGATCTCCATTTCAATGGCATAAATTGACCTATAAAACACCGCATACGCATTTGGAAATTATGCGTTTTGTGGTGGTTCCAAAACATGCTTTTTAAATTTGAAATTTAGGAAGATTGTGTTACATATGCACTCACTGTAAAAAGGTTTTTTTTTTAAATAAATATTGCAAGAGCACTTGATTCTCTTCGTGTTCTCCGTGAGACAAAGAGGACACATCAAAGAACTCGAAATCGTTTGAAACGACAAGAAAAAAAGAAGATTTCAGTGATTTGTCCTTTTTTTTGTCAGAATCTTGAGACTTAATCTCCGGTTTGGAACTGATCAAACCGAATTAAACATAGATAGTTTGTCTTTAAGAAGAACAAAGTCATTAAGGAGATATCCTGTTGAAATATATAGGTCCTCTCTCATTTATTAACAGCGCAGCATCATTTTATCTTGCATCTGGCAAAAGTGCTTAATAACCTTAATAGCATGCCGCCCAATAAATTACCGGAAGAAGGAAAAAGCAGGCTTCTTATTGTGATTTAGTTTTGAGTTGAGTTCGTTTTTCCAATTTAACTAAATCCCTCCTTTTTCCACTTTTAAGCTCTCGACGCTCTCGGCTCTTTAATTCTTTTCGAAGCTCCCTCGGACACAAAAGGTGATTCTGAAAAAAAAGTTTCATCTATAGCGACAAAGGCAAATTTTATATCGATTAAGGTTTCAAATACTTTGCATTGTCAAGTCGCTTTCGTAATGGATTTTTAACCGAAATAAAGTCTTAAACGTTAAATAATTTGGAGTAGGTTGAACCCATTGGTTTTTATTCCTAATCCAATTAAGGTAAATGCATGATGGTTAATTTTTTATGAATCTCTCTCATGAATTCCGGGAGCTAATAGTGTATGACACGCAACATAAATTCCAAATGCCCCTGAACAATGTTCGTTAAACTTCCTCAACTGTTCACCTTTGAGGCTCTGATGTTTAACCGCAAACGAATTGCAAAACTGTGTGAAATAATAGAACTTCAAAAAAAACCCACATTTTTTTTCTTTTGTTTTAAACATTCTTTTGTTATGTTGTTTTTTTCATTTTTTTAGGAAAACCGAATATGTAATGAATTGCTCGGTTTCGTTCAGCGGCACTCTTATGGGTGCCGCATTTTGGATTATCTTTTACATTAATGAATTTTAAATCGAAACAAGTCTATTGTATGTTGGCTCAAATACCTACCTGTTGATAAATATGGGTCTTTTCGGCACGTTTCATGTGTCACCGCAAGGGATTTACCGTTGATCACAACCTTGTGTAAGTCGCGTTTTGCCTTGTCAAATATGAAAAATCCACTTTTCAAGGGACGTTTATGGAATTATTAACTCGATGCAATGGAGAATTTGTAATGGTAATTGGAAGATACTGTTTTTGACAAGCAGCAATGGAAATGGAAAAGAAAGAAAATAAGAATCACTGACCTTTATTTGATTCTATCCTATACCGTGCTGTCACGAGTAATGGTAATTGAGTGTTCAGATTTCAAATGTGAGGTGCTCACGCAATTTATGGGTAAATTCGAGCAAAATTCAACACAGGCGTGTACTGAAAGGAAAACTTTGATTGACATTTGGTTGTCGACGATGAATTTTAAAAAAGCATTTGTTGTTAAAAGTTTCCATTGAACGGGTTCTGTTTTTCATTTTGTGCATTAATGTTAATGTTATGCAGTGTCGATCCATCATCGCAATTTTCTGCTCAACCTAAATTTCCATGTTATTACCATACCACAGTGAAATTACTCTGTCAATGCATCTAGATTGAAAAGTGGATTTCCTCGGTGGCGTTAAATCGTTGAAATATTTCTCATTTGGATCAAAATAAACCGACGACCCATATTTACCTTATACGAAATCCATTTTCTCCACATATTTGTATCAGTTACACTTATGTACATATATAATCAATCATTTCTTCAATATGCTTCTGTCGTTTTTCCTGTTAATGGAAGATAAACATTTTTTCATTTTCTGACAATTGCTTTGAATAAAAATAATTTTTCGTTTGTAATTTCTTTTCGCCATCATTGCAAGTGTTTTTCACTTTGAAACTCAATTGAATTTCAATTAAAAAAAATTAATAATGCAGCATTTACGTGAAATCAATTTCGAAATTTATTGGGTTTTGAACAGGCTCTACCTGATGCTACCTACATTTCAGGGGAGAATATAAAGACTCCTATACAACATACTGCAGTATCAGAAGTATATTAAATTTTTATTAAAGTTAGATTTTACGTTTTTATTAAAAAAATTCAATGAAATTGAAAAATGACATATTTTCTTAGCGAGCTGAGCAACATTTAATTATTTTATTCCATTTAAATGCAAAGTAATTTATTTCTTTGTGCCTCCATTTATAGGTAGGGTGTCCTCCAAGTGCAAATAACACTAATGTTTTCCGATTTCCCCTCAAAGCCAGTACATAAATTATCACTTTCACTTTTACTTTCAGCTGAACAAGTAGTGGAAGAGAACAAAACATGCGGCAAAATCCTCACAATCTTGTCCTGGATCGTCGTCGTCCTGACCATGCCATTTTCTTTGCTGGTTTGCTTTAAGGTAAAAGGAAAGAATGTTTTATTGAAATTCCTAATTTTATTATTAAACAACTTCTGCGTGCCATTAGATGAAAAAGACGGGGGAAAAACGACTCGAAAAGTTAGTCGTTGCTTAATAATATGAACTGGGGGGCATTGAAACCGTGGTCGAAATGAAAAGACTAAATTGGGAAAGTTGTTATGAAAATTAGAAATGAACCCCTTGTTTTTCGAAATATTATTAATTTGCATAAAATGTAACTGTCGCCAAGAAAAAGTATATACTACATATACAGGGTGTAAAAAAAGTANAATAACAATGTTTAAAAGATGAATAATTGAGAGCCCAAAATCATTATTAGCTTTTCATTCGTTCATAAATATTGGAAATGAAAGTAAAATGACCGCAGAACCTCTCAAAAAGCGAAATTGGCTTAATAACTCGTCCATGCAACGAGTTTTCCATGAAACTCTGTAGGGTTTTTCTCAATGGTAATTTGGCGATTGAAAAAGACTCTTGTATTATTTAAAAATAAATTTTAAAAAGTCGGGGTAAAGCCTCACAGATAAATTTCCGATGAAATCGTCCTGAATCGTTATTTGCTACAGGTGAACTCCTGGAACGCTGGTTGCACTATTCGGATGCAATAAAGCGAATTGCGGGTGAACTAACGGGCCTATAAAGAAGAAACATCCTTCGGGACTTCATAATTTACAAGTGTTTTTTTAGGGATATGCATATATTTTAATTTTTATAAAGAGGATTATATTGAAAATCGCATGGATACGCATATTCCAATTGAAATCTCCGGTAATAAAACACTCATCTACCTTTTTTATTGGAATTTAATTTCCTCTATGTTGAACAAATTACGGATTTTCCTGAAAGCCGTTTATCCTTTGGCTATAAATTTATTCAATTTTAATAAAAAATTCAGTACTTTATTTAATGCCGCGCAGAAATGCATGTGGCAATAATATTTTTCAACTAGAAAATTAAGTGATGTCACTTAGTTGTGTCTCGAAATAAAGTCCTTGTCTTACTGTTAGACATTTTGAACACTTTAGTTTCCATGTTTATTCATGCGTAAATGTCCCAGTGTGTCCTAGATTTTTCATTGAATCGAAGATTGATCGTGGAAGCTCCAAAAAGGCCAATGGAAATTGTTTGTCCGTGTTTTTTTCCCAGAAATCGACGCTTATGAATGTGAACGTCCATTTTCGACAAACCTTTTTCCAGCGTTTTGAATATCATCAGTTTATCTTCTTGTATTATTGCAGTTACACGAACTCCTTTTGCAGGAATTTCCATTTAATAATCATCTAATATAACGGAATTATCGTTATGGAAACGCAATCCTATTCGTCTGATTTATTCTCTTGTGATGAAATCCCAGCGGGTTTCTTTATAAGTTCGCTTTCAAATCTCACAGAAACTTTTCTGGAATCGTCTGGCGCGTTTATTCATTGACTAATTGATAGCAATTTGCAAGAGAAGCTTCCTGAATACACCCAACATTTTACATATCCAAAAATAATGTTTGTTGTTTAATGTTTAATTTTTATATATATCTTTGCGTTACGTTCATTTTACAGAGCTTCTAGCTTTAGTCTTGCAATTCCATTAAGTTGCTGAGACTTGCTGAGTTATTATACAGAGATACATAGAAATAGGGAGTGTCAGAAACTTTCTTTGTTTAACTTACAACTTTCAACGGAAACTCAATGTTTTAAATTATGATTTTAATAAAATTCAACCTTCGAAAGTTCATACTTTTGTTGTGAAGCAAATATTTTGGTTTAATAGAATTTCAATTTATGCCCCAATTAATTATTCGTTGTGTTTGATTAATTTTGAATATTTTGTCATATTATTCAGCGTGTAATATGGAAATTTATGGACACAACTAAATTAAATGAAAATAATTTCGTCTGTTGAATCGAAATGGCAAATGTCTGGCTAACAGATCTAGAAAACCTACAGGACAGGCTGTGCAAACTTTTCAATATATCTGCTGTTGTAGTCTTTTATCGAATCCAAAAAATACATAAGTATTTATCTCTGGAACTGTGCCTGACGCAATTCAAAAGTCAATTGTTTTTCTCCTCCATCGATTTGAAATTCCACTGTCTTGCAAAAAGCTTTGATTTATTTGAAGTAATATATTTTTTTTAATGTCAAATTACAATTAACCCTGATGCACTTTTGGTTTGACCTCGTTTACGAAGTCTTGTTACGCAGAACTGGAACACATTTTGCCCGATTAATCATTTCCTGGAAATTTACAAAGAGACTTGAGAGGCCATAGTTATCATACAATTCAGCTCTAATCTCATAAAGGTATGAATTTTCGAGCTAAATTATAGTTTCGCAGCATAAAAACTGTCTTCTCCAACTTTCTAATAAAAGAAAGACAAAAAGTCAGCTGGGGTAATATTGGGGAAGGATATATTCCTTTCTTAGATGAGTTTCTTTATTTTGGCAAGGGATCACCCCTTACCTTTTATTAACTCGAAAAAAAAACTACGTGAGTCCTAAGTATCGATGGGCTTTAATTCTTGGTTCGCTGATCTTTTTGTTTTTCCATCGATCATCGTAGAAAATTCTCTGAAACTCTTGTTCCCACCTACAGCATCACGATTTCATTTTCCCTTTTAACAATATAGAAGTTTATTTTTATTCAATATATTTTGAACCTTTTGCTTGCGGCAAATTTTTCCAGAAAAAAAGAGAAAGTTTCCCATTATTATCCTCATAACAATTTGTGTTGTTCTTTGAGAACTTGGAAAAACCTTTTTTCCCTTACCATTGCATGGGTAATGATTTTTTATTAAAATATATTGTCGAATTTCAGGTTGTGCAGGAGTATGAAAGAGCTGTTATTTTTCGCCTTGGGCGGCTACTTTCGGGCGGAGCCAAAGGGCCTGGTAAGTAATCAACATTTCTTATTTAATGCATGTCAACATTTTGGGGCTCTCCTGTGTGTTTATTCTACTTCCTAGACAAACATTTACTCGACATGCTTGGTTCCAAGAATTTTCATGCCCTTTAGAGCGGAAGAAAACATAGACTATACTTAGATTAAACTATAAGTGTAACATGCTAATAACAAACTAAGCAGCAATTAGTTAAGAAAACAAAAGTAATGTTCCTTATGGAAATGTTATGGTTCTTCTCTGGTGAAGTAACCTCTGGTGAACCTTGAAGTAAAATTATAATTGTTATAAAAGCAATTAGATTTTCCTTTCCAGGTATCTTCTTTATACTCCCCTGTATTGATGCGTACGCGCGAGTGGATCTTCGTACTAGAACTTACGACATTCCTCCGCAAGAGGTACTTTTTCTTCCTCCGAACTACCACACCGGCAAACTTTAATTGTAAAAGTTCTATTTAGGTTCTTACTAAAGACAGTGTAACGGTTTCCGTTGATGCTGTAGTATACTATAGAGTTTCCAATGCTACAGTGTCTATTGCAAATGTGGAAAATGCCCATCATTCTACAAGACTTCTTGCTCAAACCACTCTCCGTAATATTATGGGACAACGACCCCTTCACGAAATTTTAAGTGAACGCGAGAGTATTTCTCAGCACATGAAAGCTCTGTTGGACGAAGCGACCGATTCATGGGGAATTAATGTGGAACGCGTTGAAATGTAAGCCCAGTTAAATGATATGAAATGGAATATGGTAATTGCTAAATCGAAAAAAAAACATTATAGCAAAGACGTCCGTTTACCCATCCAGCTTCAAAGAGCTATGGCGGCTGAAGCTGAAGCCGCAAGAGAAGCCCGTGCTAAAGTTATTGCAGCTGAAGGCGAACAAAAGGCATCTCGAGCATTGCGTGAAGCCTCTGAAGTGATTGGCGATTCTCCTGCTGCTTTACAGTTAAGATATTTGCAGGTACGTAGTAGGCATGTTGGTTTTTTCAATTTAAAACTTTTTATTAACTTTCTGCATGTTTTTTTCTAATGTTTTTACTTTAAATTTAGATGTTGTATGTTTATTGGGGTTTTAGGTTGAACGCTAGGCTTATTCTTGTAATACCTTCTTCCGCCTCTAACGAGTCTAGAGACTTTCTCCGTATACTTTCAGCTCGTTCAAGCATCAGAATCAATATTTCATTAACCTCCGAAATCCATTTCCGCTACAACCTTTGTGTTGTTTACATTTACTAGAGTATCTAATCATTTATCTCTCAGGAGAAGCGTCAGTCTAATGGCAATAGAAAGGTATTGTGTTGCATGGTCTTTTGCGATGGATTAACCATTAAATTTGCCCTTTCTCCTGCCCGACTGCAACCAATTCTGAAACTTTATTTTACTGGTAGCTGCGGCTTCGTTTCTAATTTAATTTAATCCAACGTTTTCCAGAGTTGAAACAAATCTTTCACTTCGATGTTTTGAAGTTGAACGAGATGAAGGTAAAGAGATTTTCAATTATTTTTGTTCCGTTCTGTTTGATAGGAACAAAAATGAGTTCTTTTGGTCTTGGATGAAAAATTATAAACAAATGTGTATGTGTGTATGTCAGCGATAAAGAACGAATGAAATTTTTGAGTTTTAATATTTTTTTGTCATTTAAAATATTAAAATTCAGAAACGTAGATGTACATAAACTTTGAGAGGAGATTACGAACCTCGTAAAAGTTCATAAAATTGCGGGATTTTATTTCTTGTTGCATGTTGAAGATTTTGAGCTTGTTACGTGTTTACGAAGACAACGAATTCCTTAATTTATTTGAATTGCTGGCGATGGTCCACTCTGTATACAGGACATTATTGCATGATATTTATGGTTAAGTTACATGAACTTGTACAAGTAGATATCCCATTATCAGCTGAAACTCAACCAATAAATTTGCATGAACGAGAACTCGTGATGTTTAAGCGATTAACAACACAAGAAACATTTGGAAAATGCATTGTTTGGCACGTCGCAATTGACTGATTGAAGTTCTTAGACTGCATTTTGATTAAAAACGTTTGACGATGCGTTTGACGTTGAATTAAACTAAGAAGTAATCTGTGACCTGATTAAAAACCCTTTAAGTCCCAAGTGTCAAATTTTATGACAGGTGAGTATGACTATTTGGTCCTCGAGATAAGACTTTGAAAATGTAAATGAATTGTTTAAATATTCACAACGTGGGCTGCATTTGTTTTGTAATTGGGAACAATCTAATTAATAAACACAAGCTTCCGGACGTGCCCGAGTTAAATTGGCCTACTTTCTAGAGGACAATATGTATGTAATTTCCCGTGAAACATTTAGAAAACACACTAACGTTAACGTTCATCGTTTGTCCCCTTTTTTTTAATGGAATATGATAGGTGGAGAGGTAAATTTGATTGTGAAGAAACGAGTGATGATTAGGTCACAGATTACACTTATTATTGAATGTTTGTTATCAATTTGTTCCTTTTTTTTTTCAAGACATTGAATACAATATCTACGGAAAAGAATTCAACGATTGTATTCCCTCTGCCTATCGATATTCTGTCTTATTTCATGAAGCATCTGGAACATAAGGAGTAAAGACCAATTTGAAATGCTTTTTTACGAGACAAACACCCTTGTGATACTTCTTCAGCACTACAAACCACTAAAATACTAAGTGTTGCAGAAGTGTCACGTGGACCAATGGTATTATTAATTCATAGTCAATACAAAGTATTTTTTAATTTAAATCGATTGGAATCTAATGATTGAAAAATAATACATTCTTGGTGTAGGTTGTAAGTTTAGATTTCGAATTAGACTTTTTAGGGCGAATTACTTAGTTGAAAAACCACAAAAGTTCTTGAACAATACGTGTCTCTAAAGCAAACTTTCCCTTTCACCATTATTACTCCTTTAAGAAAACATAAACGTATTAAATCTCCATGAAAGCTAAATATCGAAAACATAATGTCTCCTTTATACTTGCCTAAATTAGAGTCGGAGCCTAATTAGGTAGATATAAACATTTCTAGACCTTTGGCATTTTGCTGATGCATTTGGAGTTTGCAACATACCAAACAGAAAAACTGGTCGGCTTCTATTTGAAAGCGTGGAGTTCGTCGATTCTCGTTTTCAAATCCAACGAGCTACAATTTTTTTTGGGGGGGTCTCGTTTTATTACCCTGAAATATACATGGTGGACACTATACATTTATAAAGAAAAACATACAAAAAAATTAGCTTTAGGATGTTTAAATGTTGTTAAAATGAATTAAAAATTTACGGAAGTAGTTTTTGTAGATTTCGCTATTTAAATGTCATATTTAAAGCTTTTTAAGTAAATGTTCGAATATTTATAGAGTTTAATGTTGTCTTAGAGTTGTTGTTCAATTAGTGAACGTCTTTTTACAAGAAACAAGAAAAAAACGCCAGAGATTGGGTAATCAGGTCACGGTTTACAAAACAAAAAAAAATTAATTGAATGCTTGGGTTCACTGACAATTGTTTATTACGTTTTAGACAATGTCAAAAATTTGCCACGGCAAATTTTCAACGATCGTATTTCCAATTCCGCTCGATTTCGCTACTCCATTTCTGGACGATTTTAAGGATTTTAACGTATTGAAACATAATCTTAAGAATAAAGATAAGGAACATTTAATTCAAATCGCTCAGTAAGTTCGGCAAGTTTTCCGCAAAAAGGTCTTTTCCCCAGATCAAGGGACACATCTGGGACAAAGACCTTTCAATGGGATGATGGGTAAAGGTGGCTTAAATTGTTGAATTTAAATGCCTCTATCCATTTGCATACCGTTTTGAGACAAATAAACTTTTAGCTCGTAATTATTTATCTCAATTCGATACTTCTGCATGCTTCCAAATTGAGTATTCGTATTCTATTCCGAATACTTTTTGTCATCAGCAAAATGTTAAAATAAAAAAAAACGCCAACATTATCTCGATGTCTAGCTTAAAATACATACTCAATGTAGATTTGGTACTTTTATTGTATTCAATCGTACAGCTCAAAATTGATTTTTAAGTAGTGTTCACTTGAATTTTTGCATTAAGGACGCGTTATTGTTCCAACATTGCTTTTATAGAGTTATTTTTTATCTATATTTTTCTTTAAAAAAAACTATAATCTCTAATTAAATAACTGTCAGTGTTTTACTATTTCTTAAAATTATAAACGAATTTACTGTGTATTTTATAGATAATCTAAAAATATGTATCTATTTCTGAGTGCGTAATTGGAATTTGTGTAGGGCCCAATAACAGAAAAATTTAAATATACAATTTGGAATTTTATTATCATTCTCCGGGCACACCTTAAATCATTTTTATGTCCAATTTTATGTTTTCCTACATTTATTGCTGTGGAATAAAAAAAATTGATAGGACATATTATGCCGGCCACTTGAATCGACCTAATTGGCCCTATCCAAATTCACATTGGGCCTCATGATAATTTTATATTCATACCTATACTATCAGCACCTATTATTATAAGTGTACACAATTAAAATTCCATTAAATCATTAAAAAAGTCAATTTGTTTTCTAATTTTGCACCTTTCTCACCGTATTCTGGTCACTATATTACGTATAGAGCACCCACAGACGTGCATAAATGTTGTGTTTTAGTACTTTTTCCAAAATAAATAAACGTATTTCCACACGCGCTTCCCTTTATCGCTTTTCAATGCTTCAATCGCTAATATTACGCAAAGATCCGTCAATTTTGTGGATGGGTGAGTATCGAATCCCGTTGAGATTTCTCGAAAATGGGCAAAGCAAAGGAACACACACACATACGTATATCTATGCATATGTCTATTTGGAAAGAGCAAATATCGAATTATTTGCTCCGGCTTTTAGATACAAGGCTTTTTGATGATCGGTAAGTGGAGTTTTTTTTTACCTGGTTTTGTGTGTCTTAATTTAATGTTAAATTCGAATAAGAAAAAGGACAGAATATTGCTATAAAGATGTCAGCATTATTGGCATATAAGTACAGTATTGACAAGAAAAGAATTTCAATTTTCGCTTCTCTCTCTGTTCCCAGACGCTGAATACGATTTCTGCTGAGAAGAATTCGACAATTGTGTTTCCGTTACCGATTGACATGCTCACCTACTTCGTAAGAGCCACCGAAGCGTCCAAAGCGAATTCCAATGCGAATTTGATGTAACGTTACTAGAACGTCAAGATGTCTGGAATCAGTCTAAAAACGCCTCGCCTCGATATTTTATTCGATGCACTATTATATTGAACTATATGCACCTTTATTATTGTCGAGATGGACTATTTGTCGGAGGTTTTTAAAAGAAACTGTTGTTAATGTACTGAGAACTTCACGAATTAAATTTGTCATTCAATATTTTTGTATTTCTTCAATATTATTACTCTGTAATAGCAAATGTGAATAAAAAAAGTTGTTAAAAATATTTTTTTTTACATAACTTCCTTGAATGTGATATTCTTTTCATTAAAATTCCTATCGACTACTTCCTGCCTTTTCCTTTTGTTTCACGACTAAAATAAAATATAAATTTTTGGATTTGACTTAATTAAGGGGCTTTAAAGGGGTGTATGTGGTCCCGTTTAGAGACTCCTGCATAATACGTGGCTGACATAGTTGCAAAATTAAAGGGTTGTCCAAAGGGAGTCATTAATTCTAAATTTTTTCCCCTTTACGAGCCATAATTTGTATTTGGTCTTTAATTAAACGCTAATTAATACTGTTACTTTCAATTATACTAAAAATTGCTCTTCCACCTATAATTTATATTTATTTTATTAACTTCGAATATTTATTAGCACATCAGTTGTGCAATGTTGGTTTCATTAATTATATTAATTAAATTCGATATGTTTAACCACTTTGTGTAATCATTTCAGTAGATAATACTACGTGTGCAGATTTCTTTTTTTTTTGATCATCAATTAACCAACTTTGAAATGATATGGTTTCGGTATTTGTATAATTTCGAGAAGTATATTCGTTATGAACAATACATTAGCAATCCATAAAAAGTTTACTTTAATTTTGACTCGTTTTGATAATGGGTCAAAATCAAGGCTTATTGAGAATATTAAACTTTTTGGCTCAGGATTCTAGCCATAAGCCCATGTTGGATATCCTGCAATAACAGTTTTCTTTGCCCGATTTACTCGAATAATGGATTTCAATTGAACAATACCCATCGTTAAACGATAGTCTTAACAGTTCAGTAACGGAATTGTTCTCATTTGCAAATGGTTATGGACAAAAACCAAACAATGCCTAAAAACATATCCAAGCTTGAATCCTTTAAAAAAAACATGGTTTAATGGGCCGAACATTTGTTTAGGACGAACGAATGGACACATGTAAAAACCGGACGGACATTTTCATTAAAATTTAAACACTCCCCCTAAATAATTGTCATAATATTTGTTCAGAAAAAGAGTGGTTTATGGGAGTCATCTTTTACGTTACATACACGTGTGGGCCTTGTAACTGTTGATATATTATTCCTAAAATGATTTAAGTCCAAATATGCTGAAACATAATATTATTCTAAAAATGATTGCAACTTTTTCGGAAGAAAATAAAATGGTAAAATAAGCAACTTACCGACGTGTCACACGAAGTTATTAAAGTCTGAAATTTGATACTTTCAAACGAACAGGTTTTTCCTTTTTTGCTGCAACGTGTATTCGATTTCCTGCGGAGCAAAAATTACTTATGTTCTACGAAAATTTAGGGCGGTTGAATTTTCTGAAAGGTTTACAGTTTTAAATTTAATTAATGGTATGTGTCCGTTATTTAAAAAAATCCCTTTGATTCTGAAAGGAATTTTCTCCATAACAACAACAACAACACATGGAGTTGATAGCAGGTCACCTTAACGAAACTATGTATATGTATAGTTTCTAGAGCACCATATTCAAAATGTTTAATACATACTAATGAGACTCATCAAGCATTACCGAATGGGAATCATCGACAAATTTCGACAACTATCAAGTGGGTTTTGATTGGAAAACTTTCCTGGGAAGTTTTAATTGATTCCGATATCGGGGAAATCACATATCTCTCATCCGAATATTACGTTCATTCTCTCATAATTTGTAAAATGAATTTTACTTTGCTTTGAATTAATTTTTTCCATGAAAATTTTCGATTAAAACAACTTTTAACGATTCCACCACCGCACTAAAACAGGATATTTCTACCGCGACAGTTTAATGAAGTTTTAAAAAATTATTACACTCTTTATCGTTGTAAAAAGTTCGACAGAGGAATTTTTATATTTTTCAGGTGACGTTAACAAGACGTCGAAAAGAATATTCAATGCATGTTACTTTTTTCTTTTTGCATTCAAACAAACCTGTGAAGAAATTGAAAGTCGCGTGCAAATGTAACGCTTCTTGGGAAATTCATTTTGGGAAATATACGTGAGAAAAGTTTAAAGATATACTGGCACGAAAACTTTCCAATATATTTTATATACGATTTGTTACTGTTTCTATGAAAAAGATTGTAATTTTTGTAAACTTTTCGATTTTTTGTATTCAATTAAAAAGACGGCTGCATATGCCAGCAGCTCTTTAGCATGAATTTATTAGATGTAGTGACAAAAGATTCTCGGGCTCAATGCCCGGAAACTTTATGAAACGCTCAAAGTTTTCTTCGCCTTGACTTTTCCAGTTACCCAGCCAGTTTTCCAACGAATTGACGTCTTGATTTTCAATTTCGGTTCCTCGACTTGAAATTGCCATCGAATTTTCGATTAGAGTATCGAAAAGCTAATTTCTAATCACAACAGACATCTTCTCAACTGTAAAATATTTTAGAAAATATTATCGATTATTTTTTTTAAATTAACCATACAAACACCCTGTAAAAATTCATTGACATAACCAAAAAGGAATGTGTTGTATATTGAACATTTTCTAGCAGTGTCACGTAATTGACGTATTAATATCTAGATGTTTGGCACGCCAAGAAGCGGATCGGCAAGGCACGGAAGCCCCAAATTGGAATTTATCTCTGGAAATTGCCCACAATTTTTCCACGTTCACATATCGCAATTAATCGATTCGTCGATTATTAGAGCCATTCCGATAATAAATAAATTGGTTGAATGGGCGCGTTTCGTGTATCCATGAAACCCTATCAATGATAGAGATATAAAATGGGCCGGAAGTTCCCTTAAAGCCAAAACCGGTGTTGAAAACACGGAAGAGCGAGAAGTTAGATTAAATCCTATAAAATATATGGTGTAGCATTTCACGCTAAGAGGCACATAGTGAGAGAAAGCGGGGAAGAGGGAGACGAAATAGAATTATTTTTTGTTTGTCGAGCGAAGCTCAGCACAAAGAAAACTTTAATGCATTTTTAATGAACGGAAATGCGTTCGCTACAAATCGGTGCTTTTCAGACCGACAGTTTCTTTCCTAAATTTAATATATTTAACGTCATAAATACATTTCCTGTTGCGAATAACATAACGCTGACCCGATGAAGTGTGGTTGAATCAGCAACTTTTACGTCGAAATAAAATTTTTACGGCGAGCCAGAAAATGGACTGAGCGAAATGGAACGTGATATGGCCTATTACATTCCATTGAATTTTATATTAATTGCGATTTCACTTTCTCGTAGCTATTGCGTGCAAAAACTGTTGATTCAAACCCAAAAATATATGGAAAATCATAACAATACGAGTTGTTGCTAATTTATTTTAATCTAAATTTACTACGGGTTTTTCCTGTTAAATTATTGCTTTTACGTGACAGCTCTGGCTAGCAAGGATCTTTGCCACGTCTGAACTTAAGTGTAATTTATCGTCTTCGAGATGTGCCTAAGTCATGGTAACGTACCCCAAAATTACAGCATTCTCTCAGTGCCGATCTACTTTGAAATAATACAGCATTCAACCGGTATTAGAGAACGTGTCCACGTGATGGTCATGTTAATTTGACCCTCGGAACAATGGGGAGAAAATTCTTGTTTAGATTATGAAACAAGTTGAGGTACACTCAATGAGATTTAGAGGCTTTATATAATAAAGAGGATTCTAAAGGCAAACTTGAGTAAAATAGGAATTAAAAGTTTTTACCGCTCCACTCTGGCAATATTGAAATATTTGCTCCTAGAGTGGTAGTCTATTTTACTTCTTTTAGATGGTAACGAGCTAGTAGAAAGGCGAGTGTTAATTTAATTTCTTTAATTTAGATCTTTTTGTTTTAATCTTATTCTTTATTTCTTATGCGTCTGTGTCGTCTGCATTTCTGGATCCAGACATTTCAATTGTAAATCACCATTACACGTTTCAAACCTTAAAAGTTCTCTTGTATTTTCAGCACGTTATTTTCATATTTCCCTGTAGTGTTATCCTTTAAATACTCCTACTTCCATTTAACTTTTAACCAAAATATTGTTAATGCTTCAAATACAAACCACAAACATTTCGACGCATATAGAAAAAATCACATTTCAGTACTCTCACCATTTATCATTCCCTTTTAGACTGTCGCATTCGTTATCCAGATCTATGACCATGGCTGTAATAAATTGCCCATTGGACCATTTGAAACAAAACAAGCATCACCCCACTAGCCTATTTTATACGAAGAATTCCGAAAAATGAAATAAATTGAATCCATTTTTTAACTACCTCGCTCCAAAAATTCTTAACAGGCACTAGTCGAAGTTAATAGTTTATTTTCATCCTGCGACAAGGGGTTTTTTTCAAAATATTTTCTCGTTTATGTAGATATATCTGAAATGTCGCTCGGAAGAAAAAATAAACTGCGTAGAAAATGAGGCGAAATCTGAAATGCGAACATTCACTTAAACCGGCTTAAGCTGCTTCCAACATTTTATCTGAACGATGGATGGCGAAGAGGAACGCGTGTAATTTGGATTTACGTTGACTCTAAATCTCCCAAAATGCATGATGTACGCTTATATCGTGAAGTGGGTATACCTCTATCAATTCTTGACAGAGTTAAGGCCTGATAACTTGTATCAATGGCAAAGATAACTGATAGTGATCCTTATTATCTGGATACAGATAGTAATTTATTTACTTTGGGGGTTTTGAGAGCAGTCGTTAGTTAAACATTATTTATATTTTAGGTGCAAATATAGTACGAATTCAGTTGCAGTTGCGTTTCGAAGTTAAAGTAAACAGCTTTTTAACGTTTCCGTGAATATTGAGTTGCATTTAACTCCATTAAAATTTATAACTTATTTTAGATTTAGTCGCAAAGTTTTATAAGGCTCTTTAAAGTGATTTCTTCTAATCCTGTTTCTTTATTACTTTATTCGTTTTTGGAAGTTCGCTTGACTATAAAAGTGCTCGTTATATTTTCACATTAAATCTAGGAATCTGTTTCAATAATCTAAACAACACTTACGCCACCCAAACCCTTCAATTCCAGGAGAATTTAATTAACTCCCAAGCTACTTAAAGATCTCACGTTAAATTTGTTAATCTGGAACGTTGCGAATGTTCCCCAGAAAGACGAGAATCTCATCAGGTGAGACAGAGAGAAAGTTGTCTGTATAGAATGTCCTTTGGTTAAAATGGTTCGTCACGAGGATTAGGATTATTCCCGATTTCTGGTCGTGCGGTTTCTTCGCGTTGCGCTAACGATTTTTCCCCAGTTGAAGAAGGAAATTTCTGTTTTCCGTGAACGTGGAACTTTAAGTTTCGCACTAAAGTTTCTGGTCGTGACTTGTATGGGAAGAGACCGCATGTTGCAAAAATTCAATTCCCACCACCGGTCAGCGGATTGTAACAAATTTATTCGAAACCCATCTGGCGAATTGCTAGCTAAAAGCTTTTTGAAAATACCGCCGTTTTATTGGACATAGTCAAGGAACAGATTTACTTAAATGAAGTCGGTTATTGTTAAGTTTTATTTTTCCTGTTGCTTTGAAAAAGACATAGGATTTCTTACTAAAAGTTAACATTCCTAATGGAAAAAATGCCATTCGAGTGGACAGAACTACATATTTCTCGAGACAATATTACATTCCTAATCTTGAAGAATTCTTAGAAGAAGCTTAACTATTTCGTGTTCTTCATTTATCATATTTTCGATTGCATTAAAGTGATCCAGATTTCTTAAAAGTCGGAAATTAACTTTGAACCCATTCTCTTTTAGTTTCGCGTAGAAATGATCACTTTGTTCTCGGAAAACAGGAGTATCATGTTCGGCCGCAATAACGTAGAAATTTATATGGGCCGGGCTTGATATGTTCATAAACTGCGGGCTTATTTCCAAGGCACTGTCTTGTGTAAGCCTCAACTGTTGATTGATAACGGTTTTAATTAATGGAGTGGCATCGTAGAGTCCACACGATAAAAACACCGCCTTTATTAACTGTTGTTCTTCGTTCGAGAGGGTGTTGATGAATGTGGAAAACAAACAGGAAACTAAATGGGCTCCTGCTGAGTGTCCCGTTAAATAAACGCTTCTGGAAATTACAGTTCCGTCACAAATAATTACAACCGTTTTAGCTATTTTCGTTGTTACCTTGATTTGCATTTCACCGCGTATGTTAAACATTTTTTTAAGGCCAATTCCACTTGAATTATGATCTGTTTAATAGTCACTGACGGGCATAATTGATAACCAATTGATATGACTTTTACGCCATGTTTATGTAGAATTTTAGCCAGAAATAATTGGTTATTATGATGTATTTTTTCCAAATGCCAGTAACCGCCATGCACATGAATGAGAATTGGGGCATCTAGAATTGACTGGCTAACAAATTCTGTTTTCTAATGCAAATTTACTTGCCTGGCGGAAGATCTATGCCGAAAATACTGTACTTTTCTCGTTGTCCAAACCCATATGGAATATCAAACTCGCATTTAACGGTCTTTTTAACCAGTTCACTTTCTGAAATAGTGAAATATCAGATCTCAAAGAGATTTGTTGTGTAAATAAACTTACCTTTGTTGCAAAACTCGATAGAACTGTCAAGTATTCGATCTATAGGTAGTCTTTTCTGCCAATAGTGAGGAAAATAGAGCTTATCGAGTTCCGTTATTTCGTTTTCCATTTTAACATCATTTTCTATGTATCAACACTCGTTAGTAACTGAACAGTTTCATGTTAGGTTGTGGAGAAAGGACTGTTTTTGACCTTGATTTTAACAACTCAACTGTGGGACAAGAATAAGATTATTTAAATGAGATTTGTTTATTTAAAGTCCGTCTTTAACAGCAACCAAAATGGTTTAATTGACCATTTAATATTTAATTATCTCTTTTATCTTTTTTATTTGTCGTTATATAATGTGTCTGTTACAAACTCTTACTCAACATTTATGCCTTTTCCATAAACAATAATACGATTAAGAACACAGGTATATTTTCACGACTCGTTACCTTCGAAAATTGTCTTCCGTGTTCTCGACATCCATATCACAACAGCCAAAAAATTAGTTCAGAGCCGTATTTTCCAGAAAATGATTCTCTTCCTAAGCTCAAGCCCTGGGACAAATATTCATTAAACTGTTCTCTAAAGACTCAACAGAGCCCTTTAACCATAACTTGATTATATATAAATTACATTATTTTAGCTACAGAGTTTCTAAAGAACTTTCAAGTACGGTTCTTATAATTCTCCTTTCTGTAAAATTAACTTTTCATTTTATATAAAAACAACTATGAAAACATCTCTTTGGTCTCACAAGTGTGAACTGTTTGCAATCAACGTCGTTATGTCAAGAGTTATATGCTCTTCTTGTTGAAAGTTAAAAATACTTCTTCGTTCTGACAAATGGCTCTCCAGAGGACCCTATATTCTGACAATAAAAAAATGAATTGGGGAGAATTCTTGTGTTCCATTTGCATTCTAGTTGCTTGGGGTTTAGTTCCCGTTTATGGAGAAACGTGGAGACAAAGTGGAAAGAACAATTATCTTGGAAGTATTAATGCTCAGCAACGAAAAGGAGACGACACCACGTTCGGCCGCATGGGGCGTTGTAAGTAGTTGGAAAAACTTGGGCAGTGGTAATTTGTTTAAATTAATTGCACAAAGTTCAAGTTATAATTGAACATTTGTCGATTCTTTTAGATTAAAAGGAATTTTCCCGTAAAGCAGAGCGATTTTCTTGAACTCCCTTTTAATGGCTCTCCTAAACTGGAAAGTGTTGAAAGGGAATATCGATTTCCTTTTTACTAATTTATAAAGCGACACAAGAAAAGTGTTATACCAATCGCATTTTTCCTTCACGTATTCAAAGACAAACTAATCGTGAAAATTAAATTTTTCAATTTACCTGTCACCTGCCATTCAGAGTTTAAGTTGCCATTTTCCATTCCAATTTAGCTTTGAATGTAAATTAAATTTTTCGAATGTCATCTTATTCCTTAAAGTTTCATTGGAACAATTTATTACATTTTAAAATTAGGTAGTGGCAGTTACTCTATACAGGGTTCATAACGAATATGTCTTTTTGTTTGCAGTTCTTTCCCTATTCACTTACGTCCAATTTAACAATCAGGCTTGTGCGGGTCCTTCTGGAGAAACAGGAACTTGTGTCGCTCCAGCAGATTGCAAAAGAAAAGGTGGAATTAGCATCGGGTCGTGTGCTTCAGGCTACGGAGTTTGTTGTACAAGTAGGTTGTTCTCATTAAAAGAAAATCATTTGTTTCGAAACTTACTTGCATGTTATTGTAAATGAGCCTCAGTATTATAGTATATACTATATATATTGTACATGTTTGCACTAGTTGTTCATCAACGAACAGTGATATGCTTTTAGCAAGTCGGGGACATTTTTCCAATACAAAGCTTGACCCATTTCCTTTCACCTTTTCATCCAACAAACACATGTGAAAAGCATTGCTTTCCAGCACATTTAAAATACTCTCGAAGAGACAATTTTCCCGATTAAAATCCGTTCTATACATCTGTTTGGTTTCGAAATATTGATGGGCTTTTGTTGATAAATTAAAATCAATATTGAAAGCAAAAATTCGATAATAAAACTGGTTGTGAACGCAAAAAGTTTCACGCTTTAGGGTCAATCGATTTCCTGCACAATGTTAACGATGCAGAAACGAGGTTAAATGCTTTCATTGGGGCGCTAAAAATCGCTTTAATTTGAAAGAAAATTACACTTAACGGCTTCGAATCCAATATTAACATTGTCATTGTTAAAGAATTTAACGCACAACTTTTTCCAGTAACTGTCAAATGTGGAGGAATAATCCGTGAAAATGGATCATATTTTGTAAGCGATACCTATCCAGACACCTACAATGGTATTGGTTCTTGTCAGGTGACCCTAGTAAAAGTCAATGCTGCAGTGTGTCAGTACAGGTGAACATACAATAAATATTTTATTAAAAATCCAATAAAACTATCTCTTACAATGCAGATTAGATTTTGACGTTCTGAATATAATGGGTCCCGAAACGGTAAACCACGTATGCATTAATGATCAGTTTATCGTGTCGGGTGGGAATCCTTCGGTACCGGCAATTTGCGGTCGAAACGATGGAAATCATGGTAAGTGTAAGTGGGACGTTTGCTGAAATGAAGAATTAAAACTCATTGAGAGCAAGCTGATTAGAAAATATATATTTTCGTGAAAAGTTTATGTAGGAGTTGAAGGAGGTTACAATGTAAGTCCAGTTTCATTGACGGTAATCACTACAGGAGAACCATTTCAACGTTCTTGGAAAATTCGTGTTACTCAAATTCCTTGTTCTTCAACCATGAAAGGTAACAACAATGTAATTTGTCACTGGGCATTAAAACTTTATTTTCCTGCAGCGGACGAAGGCTGTTTGCAATATTTTACGGGAGTCACAGGACAAATAAAGTCATTTAATTACGATTTAACGTCGGGGAGGCAATTGTCGAATCAAGACTATACCATATGCGTACGGTCTGAAAGAAACTTTTGCGGAATTCAATACTCACAATGTACTGACGATGGTAAGAAATTAAACTCACATATATTTGCTAATTAGGCTAACGAGAAAATTTTCATAGTGAATGCGAGAAATCAATCTTTCACTCTCTCGGGAAATTCGAATGTAGCAGTTCCAGCTATGGTGGGCAGCACAGGAAACACAAATTTTTGTCCTAATGATTATTTAATCATTCCGATGGCTACAAATGTCAATCGAATGGTCCAAGGACGGTCACCAACCGTTGACAGAATATGTGGAGGCGTGTTAAGTGCTGACGTTACCACAAATCCTACAACTGTCTTAAGTGATTGATCGATAATGTTTTTCAAATAGTTTTTATCTCTTTAAATTTCAGGTACAGTGCGACCCTTTATTTTGGCATTTCACACTGATGGGCTTGAGGCTCCCGTGGATTTGGATAATAAGGGATTTTGTTTGAATTATGTCCAACAACCCTGTATCAATCGTATTCAATAATATAGGCCAATTGCCAAAACGTTTTTGCACCATTACATCTGTACGTGGTATTTTTGGATACGTTCAAACCAAAAATGACCTCCTTTTACCTCTATAACCTACCACTTCTTCATAATTGACTTCAACTAAATTCAGTAAAAATAGTCGGTTTTTCGGGTTCCGAAGAAGAAAAACCACAAAAATCTTGTAGATAAAAAGATTTATTCAATTGAAGATCGCATAAAGTGTGATGTACCTTGAAAAACACAGTTCAATATATAGGGTGTTTCATAAACACTACATCACATTTCAGGGTCTGATTGTCCATTGAAAAATAATGGTAGTTCCGCATATAAATTATATTCTAATAGAGCTTCGTTATAAAGTTGTACGGTCTTAAAGTTTTATTAAAAAATTCAAATCAAGTTGGGTGCTGTCTACGACTTGTTACGTTATGATTTGCTTTCGTTACCCATTTTGAATGAATATCTTTAATGTTATAGTTAAATAAAAGATATTTTGAATTTATCGCATTTTTTTTATTAAGATTGCAGTGTTATACTCCATGAAAAGTATCGTACATGCAAACGGTTTTTATTTTCTTACTGGAAAACGATGCGTCGAACGAAAAAATGTCAAGTGAGCTTTTCTTTTCTAAATTAAAAGAGGACCCCAAAAATAATTTTTATGTTGAAAAAGATCAGTGGCGTATCAATTTTTTCATTAAAATTGTGCAGATGTAGTCGTGGTACATACAGTGGCTAGTGGCGTGGTGATGCATGCTACTGCCAAAATTAAAATTAATATTTTTATATAACAAAATACGTCTAGGTTAACTGTTAAAACATGCAAAATTTCATTTAAATATCTCACGTGGTTTTAAAGATATTAATAAAATTTGAATTTTTTAATACAACTTTAAGACCCTGTAACTTTGTAACGAAGCTTTATGGAGTATAGTATACATGTGGAACTACCATTATTTTTTATGGATGGACAATCACCGTTTGAAATATGGTGCAAAGTTTATAAAACATCCAGTGTATATATTCAAAATACAGGGTGTTTCAAAATAGCACGGCATTATTTGAGATATTCTCTGCTACGAAATAAAGAAAAAAGTTCATATGTACATGGATCCTATCTTGATCAGTAACGAAGTTGCAGAGTGTACAAGTGTAAGAAAACAAAAATTTTCATGTATACTAGGTAATAGTATAATACTGCTTAATACGAGATTAAATTTTCTCCCATTACTGTACAGGGTATTACATTTTTCGAGGTTTTGCTCTATAAAATCCTTTAGAAAAATTTGCTTGTACGCCATTGGCGGATTTTAATATATTTTTTTAAATTCTCCAATTTATTACCCAAATTTTGTCTCTCTTGGGTTTTGGTCGAATTCTGTTCAGTTTTTCCATAAAATAATTAATTTATGAATTCAGTCACATTTTTAAACATCAAGAAGCCATTAGACATAATTCAAGAATCAAAATAACGTTTTTTACCACATTACATTTGAAAACACTTCAGTTTTTTACAATTTTCTCAAAACAATTTTTTTTTTTGGCAAAAAAACATTATTTTAATGGTTGAATTTATATTAAATATCAAAATAGTATAGGCTTCTTTATGTTAAAATATATGACTGAATTTATAAATTAATTAATTTATGAGGAAACTGAACAGAATTCGACTAAAACTCAAAAGAGATAACATTTAGGTAATAAATTGGAGAATTTAAAAAAGATATTAAAATACACCAGTGGCGTACAAGTAAACTTTTCTAATGGATTTTATAGAGCAAAACCTTGGAAAATGTAATAGCTTGTACAGTAATCGGAGGAAATTTATTCTCGTATTAAACAGTATCTATTACCTAGTATACATATAAAATTTGAAAGCTCTAGCTGCAGTAGATCAAGTACAATAAAATAAAAATCAATTTTTTTTCTTACACTTGTACACCCTTACAAACTCCGTTACTGATCAAGATAGGACCCATGTTCATATGAACTTTTTTCTTTATTTCGTAATAGAGAATACCTCAAATAGTGCCGTACTATTTTGAAACACCCCGTATATACAGTATGTCTACTTAAGTTGGGGGCCATATGGAAAACTTTTTTATTTTTAATTTCACAGAAAAAAGTTATTCTTCATAAAAAGTTCTGCATGCTTTAAAACCCAACAGGAAGCAAACAAATCTTAAATTAGATTAACCATATACGAGGTGTGACAAAAAAATATGAATTTAGTACAACAATAGTGCAGTTCTATTTTTAATATTTTTGTAAATTGTAATTATCCAAAGTCGTTCAGCATTTACTAGCATTGTTCAACTTTTGTAGCTATCAAATATGCAATCATATCCATTTATCTTAAAAACTCCTTTTTTCAATTTTTTTAGGCTTTCTAGATTACTTATTAAAAATAATCTATGTAACATCAAATTTCTTATTATATTCAATTGAATAAACCTTTTTAGGTCCAAGATCTCTTTGCATTTTTTTGGGAACTCGAAAAACCAACTAATTTTACTAAATTCGGTTGTGAAAGAGTGGTGGGCGATGGAGGAAAACGGAGATCATTTACGGTTTCAGCGCACTCAAAAATATGAATCACAAATGGAATGGTGTAAAAAGCTTTCACAAAATTCAATTTTGTAGGTCTGTGTAATTTAATTTGAGTGCCTTCACCATAAAGTCAAGACTATCGTTTGAAGCGACCTCTTTTCGTAGATGTAGAAATTATATTTAATTCTTTGATTTAACAGACATTTAGTCCATAAATCTTTGAGCTCTTACCACCAGATGTCCGTAAATATATGGTACATCTTTTTATTATAAAAATTATAATACACTGTTGTGTTTATTTTTCGTTCAATTCTAGTTCGTTTAGACTTTCACAAGTTCCGAAGTCCCACGCTAGTACTTGATTTGTATTAAAAAATTCCTGAAACGATACCTTTTCATTTGAAATTGTGTAGAAATTTTAATCAACCGAATAGACCAAACCGGCCAGGTAAACAACAGATGCCGAACTAGATTTCGTTTTTGTGATAATTTATTGGCAAAAATGTATTTATTCGAAAATAATTCATGAGAAATAACTGAGCATAGGGCGACTCCCAATTAGAAATAACACCAGTTGTTTGACAGAACATCCTGTATCCAGTAGAGTATGCTGTGTTTAAAAAAAATTTTACATGAAATTGAAAGAATTCGTCCTCGTGCGCTGAAAACATCATATCATCAGTGACCGGGACACGTTTTTTCGCACCGTCTTAAACGACTTAATTAGAAGCTCAAGCTAACCAAAAGGAAAAGCTCCCGTATAATATCCGTTATAAAACCAAGCAAAATTAATAATTAAACATTAAGGAGCGAACTCGGAACGGAAACTGTTTTTAAACACGAAACGTCGAGCAACAAAACACAGAGTTGGATTCTAACGATTTCGCATCGAAAAAAAAAAATCATCTCCACACGGATCTTCATTAGATTTCTGTTCGAATTCTGAACGAAATATGAGGAACTCTCGAGGTTTAATAATGAACTTTCGACGTTAGAGGTAATGAGATTTGTTCGTTTCACTCAGAACGGCTGTGTTTTGCGAAAAATTCTATTTGAATGACGGACGAACAAGAAAAGTAAAATAAAACTTTACATATTTATTGGCGTGATTATTCATTAAATTTAATCAGTCGCATGTAAACGTTAAGGCTGTACTTGGATCGCTTTGGATGCTATTCGTTAGCACCGTCTAACAAGGTGTTAAATTAATTATTGTAAAGTGATTTTTCATAGAAAAATCACTCCGCTTGGTGTAAAACTTTGTACTTTTTCAATTTCTTCATCGAACTCTTACATAAATACAACTTCAACTTCATAATTTCATATTTTAACATGTACATGATCACATACATGATCACCCCCAAGTGTTTCCCATCAGAATGTGTATTTACTTAACATTTTTCTATTCGGAAACGTCAGATAAGAGTTACACATAAATTTTTTGTTGCTAAACTAACAAAAAATTGTCGGTTATCTAGATTAAATTCGGACGGAGCCCATTAATAAATACAATGAAACACGGCTTATCTGAAAAGTTATGAATATTTTAGCATTTTCAACTTTGTATTAAAAAGAATGGTAACCCGATGCTCCGACTCTTAATTACTTAAGGTAGTTATAAGTTTCACTGTAATACGACGAGATTAATGATTACGTTTGGTAGGGTTACTTCCGTTCGTTTCAACGCTCCCATTGTGGTGGTATTCGGATAGTCGTCATTAAATTTTCATTCATTGACAATATTAATGTTAATTTTAATTATTTCCATTCGAATTAACACGGCCCAAAGATAGGATCGCTAAAGAACAATTCCTTCATATCCAGAAAATTACTTACTTGAGTACGTATGCATTGAGAAATTTACCATGAAAAATTGCAGTCTATTAAGAAAAATGCCTTATTTATCATTGTTATAACTGCACATTCAGTAGTATGTCTGGAACTCGACCATCGTTACGAGACTTTTACTATAATGGAGAGCAAATTTATCTCGAGAAAACTTCCAATCCGAAATATGATTCAATAAACGGGCCAGAAATATTTCGAAGAAGATCCTTACCTGATGCTTCGGTAAAAAAGGAGAGATCTTCTAACAATTTGACCACACACATTCTTGTGTGAACTTTATTTTTTCAACTTCCGACAGCAGCAAGCAAATGGTCAATGGCCAGGTGAATGTTATTCCATGCACATACACACACTCACATTAACCCTTCTAATTCACCATATCCGAGTACCATCTTCCCCGCGTTAAACAGGCATAATTGTAAATTTACCCTTCGGCAAGCAACAATGAAGCCCAGTTTTGAAAATGACATTTCCTGTTTTACTCTACGATCGGAACTAGAATTCAAGAAAAAAATTATATTTGTTTTGACAGGCACACTAAACAGCTACGTTTTTTCCTTTCGCGCCTCACAACACCTTGTCTTAAATAAATATTCATAGGGAGTATCTACTTTAACGTAGTACCATTGAAGGCAGAATCAAATAAAATTTACGAAGCATGAAATTAACGATATTTAAGGGTTGGATTAAGAAGTACGTACTATGGGAGTCGGAGCGAGGTAAATTAAGTCAGAAAAGTCGAAAGGCCTGAGGTCTGGTGATATGGTAGTTTTATTACTACAGAAACATTTTCAACAGGGCTGCCCATATGCATATTTCCTTGGTGTAGAGCATCATCTTCTACATACACTTTGTATTTCTCAATATACATATTTTTAATGAATTTAATGTCGATTTCATATATGAACAAGCCTCGTATTAAGATTCTTTTCTCTTGCCTCTCGTTAGAAAGTCTTGACAAGAGCAGTTACAAAAATTATGTAATTGCATCTCTTTAGTATGTTCTTCAACTAGCAATAATGAAGAAACGTATTCCAATTAATGAAGTAGCTGTTACTTAGGCTTAGCTAATAGAGATGTAAACGATTATCGAGATTTAAGTTCCAAAGAACAATTTAAAGTCTAAGGTTGTTGTTTGCCATTGCTTTTCCATAATTATCGGATTTATGTATGTATGTATATATGTCTGCTGGAAATCCATACAATAAGAAATAAAGCAATTTGAATTATTTATCTAGCGATGGTAAATTAACGTCTCATTAGTGGTAATGTTGAAACAAATCAAATTATTTATCTGTTGACTCCATAACAACCCACCATTAGCATAATTTGCATGGTAAATGATTACAAATGGACGCCGATGTCATTAATCATATTATCGTGAAGAAGTGCGAAAAATTAAGGTTGGAACAGTAGCTCAGACATGTATAAATGATAAGAAATTATTTAAATATCAAGAAACGAAAAGAAAGAAAATTTTCCTCTTCTGGACGAGTGAAGCTTTTTGCAAGAAGGGCATGTAAAAAGGTAGCAAAAAAAGGTTTATCAGATTTTCGTGCTGAGAGCGCAATCCGCGATCCTTTGTGTTGCGTTCTGGTATTGATTTATCCCCCATGGAAGGTTAAAATCGTTCTCACGTCGTATAATAAACGGGGCAATTCTAGAGGAATTCTTCTTTGGTTGCTTTCCCATTAGAAAACAATGAAGAACAACTTAGTTGTAACTGATTTGTACTTGAGTTCTTTATTGTTGTGGTATATCGTCGTTGTAATAAAACAAATTTACCATGCCCATAATCAATTTTTTAAATTTTCGACATCCGCCTCT
Organism: Hypothenemus hampei; assembly: GCA_013372445.1. Taxonomy (NCBI): domain Eukaryota; kingdom Metazoa; phylum Arthropoda; class Insecta; order Coleoptera; family Curculionidae; genus Hypothenemus; species Hypothenemus hampei. The sequence goes on from JABRWK010000007.1 coordinate 1,718,247, forward strand.
TCTTCTCCCCAATCACGACATTCTTCCTCTTTTTCTTCGTTTTATTATTTAACCGGCGAGCAAGCCAATAAACTGCTAATTGGTAGATATTTATCGTTAGTTGCGTGAACTGTAACCCTGCTAAATAAATGCAACAGGTATTAATTTATATCACGACCCGTTGGTAAATTCACGGTACCGAAGACAGGTACCACTATCGATGTTTTATTATAGTAGTAGCCGGGTACTCGCCTTTTGTTTTTACTGTTTAATCAAGATATTTTCCCTGAATTTATAAGAGAGAAAAATGCGGTCTTGGATCTCTGTGGAACATAGGTCGAGCTGTTGGAATTTCTACATAGGTCTTGTCTGGAAATCATCCATCCGGCTTGTTGTACAAGGTAAATAAAAAAAAAGTTAAATAAGAACTTCAATTATAATGTACTGAAAAAATGCATTTTGTGCAATATGCACAGATTCAATGATGAAGTGATTCAGGAAGTGCCTCCAGGCAGAATCTCTCTGCCTGGTGTTGTCATAGTGTTTTATTTTCTTTTTGTTGTAATTTGGCAACCATGAGGAACCGCTACGATAATTGCCTTTTTAATTCTTGATGATTCTTGCTGTAAATTTTCTAAGCAATTGAGCTCCATCACAAATTGTTAAAATTACCACTTGATACTGTTATATCAAGAAATTATTATTTTAAATGGAAAAAAAATTAATGTAGTAATTGCAAATTAAACTGTATTAGAGAGCTGCTTTCATTTATAAATCATACTTACAGTGGCTTAATAAAGAAATTCCCTGGCAATAATCCAATAAATTCGCAAAACGATCTTATCAATGCGTGGAAATTATATTACATATTTTTTTATTGCTTCATAAAGTACTACTAAATGTTGTTTGAAGTAATAAAATTGTTCATATAAAAGCGTTATTACACAACGTCTGCATGCAAACCAACAATTAAATGTCCAAATATTAGTGATTCAGTAAGTAATATTGCAGATCTTGAAGCGAAATGCAAATTTGAGAATTTTAACTTCTTGAAGCTACTATCTGTGAAATCAGTATTGTCCTAATGCAGCCATTCTTCTTTCTTGTTCTTCTACATCTAGAAAAAAAAACTTTCTAATTAATTCCTCTTCATTATACGAGTTAGTTAACATTGAAATGTGATTTTGATGATATTTTCAATGGATTTTTCTATTTCAATCAGCCGGATTAGCATAAATAATTTATAGGGCAATATATTACAATTCTAAAACATCTTTATTACTCCTATATATATTCATTTTTTTTTGGCTACCCACTGTGAACAGGCGCTTTAGTTTCAAAGTGTTCCGTTAGTTAGAGGAAACATGGTTAACTGATTATGTTTTATTAACGTATAAATTTCGTCATTAAAATTTCAAGTAAACCCAAGAACTAGATTTTGGCGTTTAAAAGAATCGACCCGGTAAACGTAGAGCAAGAAGCAACAGAGCCATAATACAAAGTCATCGATTTCAGATGTTCATTCACATCAACGGACATCGATATGATCAGAAACATTTGGGATCGGCCTGTCGAAACACAGACTTATCTTGACTGTTTTAAGAGATACAACTTTATAAATTTTAGCGGAGGAAGTGCTGCGTAAATATCCCCCGACCCGTTCCTTTACTTCTTCTTCGACTTCGGTTCTTGTCACCTAAATTTGATGGCACGATAACGGAAAGGTTAGAAACGTCAGGTAGAAAAAATTGGTTTTGCGTAATTGGACGTGAAAAATCGATTCGAAACCTTAAAAAGCAAATATTATTAAGAGCTACCTGAAATCCACGCGATACACACACCCAAGCCTCCAGGTGTTTACACATATAATTTTCCACAATGGGCATTTAATAGCCCATCTCCAAGAAAACAATTTCAACAGCATCAGTTGTAATCACCTTTATTACGTCTTTCTGCATGATTTCGTCTGTTCTGCAATATCATTATGAAATATATTTCTTTTATTGAAAATTAATTGAAAAGAATTGCATGAAAAACGTTATTCTTCTCGAGAAACGAGAAATCCATCATGCTAATCAGTGGCAGGATCGCTTTACTTCTAAACGACGTGCCGCTATAAATACACTAAGGAATATTTATAAAATGTCCGTGACTTGAGACTGGCTTTTTCGAGAAAATATGAATGTATGATCTACAAGGATAAACTAGTTTTTGCAAAAGAAGAATGTCTCATTTTCATGCAGAAAAATTATGACATAATTTTAAGGCAAAACGCATTTTATGCTGCGTTGTTTCCAGTTGCTTGACTTAATTGGTTCATCAAGATTTTTAGATTAAAATTGTTGTGTTTTAATTCCGAATGACTCGAAGAAATATGCGTTTTTAAAATTTCCAGTATAAAAGTCGGTTGGGATAACATTGAAGATAAAAGACGGTGTAATTGTTTCTAAAAATTAATTTATTTAGTATTTTACTGATTTAAGTCTTTATACTGGTGTGACTGAATTTCTAAGACATCATGATTCTTGCAATGACCGGCGAGTACGGTCATCATAATGTGAAGAAATCAATTAAACGAACCACAGTCTGCAGTCTGGCAAAGTTAATAAAATTTTAAAAATCAACAAGGAATAGATCAAAACCATACTTTTTTATTTTTGGAAACTTGGCCAGTAATTCTGACCACCTGTACCTGTCTCCCCTAATAACAGCTTACACTTGACAGCTGAGGTTCATCCAGCACGTTACCAAATTGAACTTAATTAACGGGATTCTAATTTATTAAGGAAAAAGTGGAAAAAATTATAACGTTTCGCATTAATTCGGCCACGTTAACTCGATAAAAATATGAAATATTCATCGATACAAAACGGTGCTTCTCGTGTCGTGGAACTTTCGTCACGTTTTTACAGCTCAATAAGCTCTATTTCTAGTACATGGATTTTGAAATGAATCCATCCATTATGGAAATAAATAATAAAAAACCAGACCTGCAACAAATAATTCAAAATTATAATTTATTTTATTCTTTTATGGTTTCTAATTTTGGTGGCAATAAAATTTTGAATTGAATAAAACATCTTAAAATCCCCCTATATATGGGCGTTCTCGTCGTATTATAACAGTCTTAATTAAAAAAAAAAAATTCCTTTTACGACCCGTGATTATAGCGATGATGCATCATTAAATATGAAAGTTTTATAAGAAATTGACTGTGTTTTTACAACTCACACACGCTTCTACGGTCATGGAGCTAAATTTGTAGTTGCATAAAGTCTACAAACTCTGTAAATGTGCTGGCATATGCCGGAGTTTTATTGAAACAAGATTTGGCTTTGAAGTACCAGTCAGTTCGTGCAAGAGAAATCCAGAAGAAACTACTTCAAAAATTAGTTAGTTGCAAGCCGAGCAATGTTTGCGAACAATAAACTCGAAAAAAGTACAGATATTGCAGCTCGTTATCCATCGTAATATTTATTTCAAAGAAGTTCGTAACGAAATGAAAACACACAAGAACCCATTTCACCAAAAGAAAAATCCTTTGAAACAAACATAATGGCATTTCTTCATTCATTTACTCGAAAGATAAATTTTCCTTGGCTCATTTGCTTTTGTCGAATTTCTTGTTGTAACCCGTGTCGATCGTAATTCACTTGCTGAAAGGCAACTCCATTGCCTTGCACGGTGCAGATAATTCAATTAAACGTGTTGAAAACCGCTTGAGGCCAAAACGAATTATTGAACGTAGGTATACATGTACGATTAGAAACTTGAATAAAATTAACGTCTCACTTTCAACTATTTTCAATACCTGTTAAATGTTTCATGCTTATTACCGGTGACAATTGCACGATTTTTTCCGTTCATGTTGTGAACAGCTCACACAACGCACAAAAAGAAAACCAAATAATCCCCCTTTATAATCTATATAAATGAAGTAAATACGCATGTTCTGCCAACCTTGATGGTATCGGTAGCAGGTTTTCGATAAAATACCACTTTTAATAGATTATAATAATTAGCAGTATTCGTTTTAATACGGTGCAGTTATCGTCGAATGGGCGTTTCGTCTGGAAACCTGTAATTTATGCTAATAATGCTTGGGTTAGATTAATAATAAACATATAAATGGCATACCATGGAACACCCTATCAAAAAATTTCATGCCTACCTTTCAGTCAATTGAACTGAGCAGTTTTTTTTTATTTTCATTAATTAACATTTGACTAAGAGCCTTTAATCAAAAGAATTATTTAAGTAACAGGTTGTTTTTCATTAATAAAAATCCATCAAAACAATGCTAATTGTGTGTTGGGTTTTTTAATAAATGTAATTTCCTTCAGCTCATAAATCATAGCATTTTGAAACAATAACAATGTGCGCATACCATCCGTGAGTATACCATCAAAATGAGGCGCATGAATATGGAATACCTAATTTCGAAAAAAACTACTTCTCAAACTGGAAAAGAGAGAAGATCCCGGTGGTTTTCGGTGTGTCTGTGTTGTTTTTTTTTGTTTTAAGTAGGTGAAATCGTACCTAAAGAACATCCGTTACATGAAAATTAAATTCATATGTATGAGCGCGTAAGCATTATCGCCGCTTATGATTAATGCACTTGGAATAGCTGAAGCGGTAAGTGCATAAAGTGCATAAATAAAGAAAATGGACGTTTAAGATGTTTGCGTAATGTTTAAAGCGATCGACAATGACAATTTACACAATTTACAGTTTGTACTTTACGTGGCTGATGAAAAAATCATTTTTTTTTCAAGTTGTACGAGATTTACGAAGGTAATACTTGAGCACGTGAGTGTTTCAGACATTTAAGATTTCATAACAAAGAAATCTCCTTCCTACAAGAGCAACAGTATAACGATGAACAAATCAATTCACTCACAAAGCCTTCCAAAACTTTCCTACAGATTTCAGCAATCATCCTGTATAATCCGACAAATAATAACTTTTCAAACTAGATTCAATCGAACTGTGGCAAATCAATATTGAAAACGTGCCGCTTGACCACTGACGGCCCTGCTTGCTCTTTCTGTCTCACCCCTTTTCCAAAAAGAAGCGGTCAGTTTTGTTTGGCCTACTAAACCCCCAACATCCCCTTCAACCTTGTTCCTCGTTCCGTTAAAACGGCTCATTAGTTGAATGACAAGCGACAAGACAGGTGAAGCCACGAAAAACTGGACGCACGCGACCGCATGGTCCGATGTAAGACCAATTCAATCAACAAACAGTACCGGATTTAAACCCTCGGGATTACTAGCCTGAAGGTCATTAGATGCACCTAATTATTTTATTGACAGCGATAATAATTATTGTTATTAGCATTATCATATATAGAATCTGTAGCAATAACAAAGGCGAGCGAGTGAAAAGGGAATACATACTTCTGGTAAAGGAAACAAGAGAAAAAAATCACCTTTCAAGCTTTATCTGCATCTAATTTGATACAACGTAGCCGGGCAATGCAGAAACTGACAGATACAAAGCGATCTACTTAGCGGCATGGATGATGAGGCCCTCCTTCTTCGACCAGTAGCAGATTGTTGAAATGCTGCAACCGATCTTAGAGCTCTTTTGTGCAGCTCTAAAATCCGTTTAGCGATTCATTGAAAATGCTTTGAATGAACAGACAGACGATCGATTAATAAAAACGAAACATGAAAAAAAATGAAATAAAATTAAATGCAAGCAAATCGGTCAAAGAGAAAAGCACTGCGATAAGGAAGAATTTGACATTTTACATGCCGCCAATCGATACATTCTGACGTCTCTCCGAGGTAACCAAGTAATTAATTTGAATAATTGTGTATGCTATTCTGTTTTGATTCTTATAAATGCCCTGGAAAGGAATTTTTAATGCAGCGCAAGATGTAATTCGTCAGAACAGGTCAATCACTGCAAATCACAATATTCAACATGAGGCAATTATGAGAGAAAAATGTCAAGTTATCGCATTTCATACCCAATATCGAGCAACTAAACTTCAAAACTTTCGAAAGTTAAATGATAATTGTCGCATGAGAATTCGCGAAATTTTAATCCAACTCAATTGAGAAACAGACCCAGAATGATAGGGGCGGAGAGTTTAATAGAAACTGTCCGAAAATCCTGGGCACATGTCTCGCATTGTCAGCAAGGCTTAAGCCGAGAGCGGCCAGATGAGCCTTTTTCTTCTGTACTGTAGATAAAGCGGTTTCCGAAAGTATATTTTACCGTATTTAACTGTTTGTTGATAAGCCGTACTTTTAAAAACCCTTTACGTTTTACCGACTGAAGGCCTTAAACTGGAAATTTAATGAGCTTTAAATGTTATTGTCGTCGTGCTCCTTCAGGCTGTTGATTTTTGAAGAGACTGAAGCTGCAAACCGAGCCTATAACTTGAATTTTAATCCATTTTGTTTTTTCTATTTTCCCAGTTTTAAAAATATAATTTTTTTTGCCAATTTTTAGACAATTCTATATGGTTGGCGCCTTTTTTTCAATTTTTACGACTTTGACGCGTGTCGTATTCGAAAATCCCGCTGAGAGGGTGAACGAGAACACAAATTTATTGGTTTATGACAAGAGAAGTGATAATCGGACCGACTAGTTGAGCTGTCAGGATCGAAATCGATCTTTTCTGCCGGCTTTGGCATCACCGTTGAACGTCGGGGTGTGGCGCCAACGTATTTTTTTTATTACACTTTTACCTGGTCCGTTTTCAAACTGACACCCACACAAATCAAGGAAGACATTTTCAGGAACTGAAGAAAATCGAATTTATTGACAAGGAATGTGCAGAAGACATTGTCTTAGATTTTCTTTGAAAAAATTAAAACTTAAAAAATGAATGAAGCATCTGTAAGAACTCTTTCAAAATATAAACAGTAAAACTGAAAAATTAGACACAATGGTTATTTTTTTAAGCCAGATTTGGTTTCAAAGAGATGGTTCTAAGTGTAATAAAGTTTTATGAAAGGAAGAAAAGGATTAACCTTCAGTTATATTTTTAAGCAGAACCTCCTCTCTTTTTCTTATGGTTCTTGTTAAGTTTCTTGTATTACCTGTGACAAATGTATAAATTGAATATTGATAAAAAAAAAATAATAAAACAAGATTACAATTCTATAACAAAAAAAGACAATATATGACTACTGGTATTCGTTGGACTTGCACTAGACCGCTTATTATCACCGGAAAAATTGTCAATCAACCATGACTGTTTATGGGGAATCGGGTGCCGCAGGCGTCCGGGTACGCCTCTTGACGGCCGGTGCAAGAAGACGAATACAATGAAGAAAAAGTATATTCTGCAGAGCGCCGGATGCCAATCAAAATAATTGTGGTGTGCGCGCACAGTGGGTCCTTTTGTATGATTCCCTGGTCTTCGTATAGAAATTAGATGACGTTGCTGTTTCGAAAATTAAATCTTAAACTAACATGATCATAGGTTAAAGTTAAATTATGTCTTCACGAAAAAAAAAGAGGGTATTTCAATTTTTTTTTCTTCCTACAAGAGTTTTTATCTAGGACCAAACGCCAAATGAGGAGGCCAGGTAAAAGACGAAATATCAATTAATGAGTTTGGCACCTGTGTTTCTGGACACCTACTTATAAATTAAGTCGGTAACAGCAATAGTATACCATAGGGATGGATATCTTAATCGACCTGAGTAAAATTTAGTGTTTATTATCGGAAATCCTGATTTATATGGGTTTAAAGCGGGAAGATGTTATCTCTAATCGTCCGCTCTCGAACGTACATAAAACTGTATGGCTTTGGTGCTGTGTGTCCCCGATGCGACAACAAAAACTTTTGGGGCTGCGGTGATCGAAAAATATCCATCGTAATTACTACAAAACGAATACGACTCGTATATGAAAATCCCGTTTAAAAGATTGACAGATTTTATCGGTGTTTGTCTATTTGTAGAGAGTTTAACATTATAGGTAGTCTTTAACAATGAGATTTAAGTAGTGTGTAAAGACCATTATCGGTAAATATTTAAGGTGTACGGTATACCGTTCAATCAGTTGGTACGTTTGCTTAGACAATACGGAACCACCGTCAAGAGTTTAGATGTAGTGGAAGGTCGCACAGTGACGTGCTTATTTTTTTTTATTCAACCACCTGTCAAGTTAATTTTTATTTTTTAGTTATTATTGAAGTTTCTTAAACTAACAACGTAAACAAGAAAACTTTCTAATTTATCTCTAATCTTCTAATCTATGTATAAATATATACAGGGTGTTACATAAATATTGCACTACATTTTAGAAACTAATTGTCCATCGAAAAATAACGGTGGTTCACCATATAAACTCTATTTTAATAATGATTCGTTGCAAAGATATAGGGCGTTAAAGTGTTATTAAAAAATTAAAATTTTATTAATATCTTCAAGACCACTACAGATATTTAAATGAAATGATTTGCGACCGATTCGATCGAATGGAACTGAAAAGACAGTAAATGGCCTGTCGTTTCTACTACGTCAATGTGGCAAACTATATACCAAACACCCTGTATAAACGGAGTGTTGGGAAAATAACTTTCGTATATATCCAACAATTAAGAACATCATTTTAAAGAAAAAAGTTCCTAACAATATGTATACATATGGGTGATTCTCCATTAACTGACAAATCCATGTTCCACAGTATGTTACACTGAAATTGTTTCTGATGATTTTCAATTTTAGTGTCAAAAATAAAACTTATGATTTGTTCTATGTCATCTCAAAGAAATGAAATGCAATTTTTTTAACTCGTATTATCTGCAAATAAACATGCTGAAAACAGTCCTCTGTGGGTGTCTCAAACCTAAAACGTCAAATTTTTATTTGAAAATGAATTGTATTTTTCCAAAGAAATCTTTAGAAGTTTTAGTATCTTTAAAAGTGAAATACTTGAAGAATGTTAAAAATAAAAAAAACTAATTGAATCGTTTATTGTTGAAAGGGTCTAAGTGACGTTTTTCATGATTTCGTGTTATTTATTTATAAAAAGTACGCAAAACTAGCATTGTCGGATCATTTAGTGTTAAAAAAATAAACGTTCCAGTCCCATATACAAAACTAAATGCTTCAGAAATAAAGGATACGATACACGAATATATTGTGACTTTACACAGTTTTTGACTTTTTGTTTTAAATAAAAAAATGGCGCTTAGATCCTTTCAACAATAAATGATTCAATTAAATTTTTATTTTTTTGAATTTCAAAATTTCATACGAACTTTGTGTCACGATTTTTAGAACAGTCCCCTGGTGTAAGCTTGAAACGTTATAAAATCTATGTTTTATATGGTAAATTATTCCTGATTGACGGAAAAAGCTTTTATGACATTTACATCAAATTACCATGCATCAAAACCATGAAAACTTCTATTTTAATAGCGACTTTTTAGTATTTAACCAATGAGTTGTCAAATGCACGAGCAGTTTAACAGTCCCCTGAATGGGTTTATTTATATAAAACAGTTGGATTTCAATTATATCGATCAATGTATATTGTTCGTATATAAGGCTAGTTATTGTTTTTAGTAGTCAACATTTGAAAATGTTGATCAGAATTCAAATATTCTCAAGAAAGTTTAAAATAAACAGTGATTATTACGTTTTTACTCTTTTTTGCAACTGAGTATCTATATATTAATCTATATATTAATACGTGAACATCAAAATTTGTCGTACGTTTATTTACTATTTATTATAAAAGAGGGAGAATGAAACCTATACCATTCGAAAGGTATTGTACCATAGATGTGCAGAAAGAAAAAAAATCATCTGGGTATGTTGCCCTTAATGCAGAAAAAAGCGAAGAATTAAATAGTGAAGAAGGTGTCAACCAAATTAACAAAAATATGTCAAAAAATGTCAAATGACATAAAAATCAAAAAGTATTTGACATAAAAAATTTGCCATTTGTTTGAATGCCAGGTATAGTAATATTCAATAAACTTAAGTCATTGAAAACTATCTGACATTTCAAACTTTTTGGCATCACTGTAATTTTCGGTCCAAAATAACAAAATTATTAACAATAAACTTTCAAAATCAAAAAAGTTTATTGGTCGAATTTCGGCAACAGGCGATACTAGTATTTATTATTACGAGGGTAATAGTTACAAATTATCCATCCCACCGCTTATTTTCCGATTTGAATGAAATCAACTGCAGAATCATAAGTTTCTTGCATACTTTTCAGAAAATTGTCCATATCTACTAAAAGGAAAATATCCTGGACCTTTGGTAGATGTCTTACATAATCCATTATCTACTGTTGAGAATTAAAATCTATGTAAAATGAAGAAAAAATCTCATAAAACAAATTTTGATGAAAATTTTTCAGCTGGTAGAGAATCACCCACATATGGAAAATGCAACAATTTCCGTGGAAAATAGGTCAGAAAATTTATTTCGATATCCAACCATCAGAAGCAGCGAATTTCCACAAGGATTTTTTACTTTCATTCGTTTTGGACTATTTTATGAAAATAAAATGTACTAAAACTCTATAGCGATTTAAAATGTGATTGATTTGTTAATTTGATTTAAAAAACTACTTATTCATTGTTGACATCTGTTAATATTCAAATTAGTACCTCTATCATAACTTTTATACCTCACATTTCTTATACGATTCACATAACAACAAGAAATACTATTTTATTATTGCTTTTATTACATTAATTGTTGGAAATGTTCATTATTTGCATCTGTATAACCCTGCCAGCCTCTAAATCAATTTTCACAAACATGTTGAAAAATGGTATATTTCCATTGTAATAGACGGCATCGAAAATATGTTATTTCAAAAAAATTGTATCCCTTATTTTAATGTTGTAAACGAAATTTTTCATAAAACCCCAAATGAAAAAATCCAAGGGATTAAGATCCGGACATCCGGCAAGCTAATGATTCGGTCCACTTCTTCCTAACAACTGGATTTCCAATCTCGTTCTGAAAGAAACTACCCCTTTTCACAGAATCAGTGGATTGTGGGAAAATATTGTGACAAACTACTAAAACCAATACAGAAAATCAATACCAGATCTTTATTCAGTTTTCTCATATACATATAAATCAAAGAAAATAAAATGTACAATAAATCGCTTTTCCAACAACACTAACAGTCTCTTTTTTCCAAAAAACTAACCTCGCATCCTCTTCACCCTTTCCTTTAATACCAACTGAAACTAACTTTATTATATATTCTCTGACATAGTTTATACGTGTTGGAACTCCATTATATAAATACCACATAATCATAAACAATTGAAGAGACAGATTTCCTAACAAATTTTGCAAATCATTGATTAAAAAAATCTCAATAGTGTTGTCCGTTTAATCTTTAGGGCAAAAAATATAGCCTATAAGCTGCGCTCCCACTGTGCCAGCCCATAAATTTATCGAAAATTCATATTCAATTTTTTTTTTGAATAATTGAGTGGAGATATTCATCTTCTCAGTTATGAGAATTATAAGAATTCAAAATGTCTTTCTTTGTCCATTGGTAAAATACTAGACACTCAGTACTGTGAAAATTGGACATCTGTAGTTTTAACCAATAAACCATTTATAAACTTGTTGCTTGGGTGGAATATCAGCCATTGTAAGTGCCTGTATCCTTTGTGCATATTAAAGATAGAATAATTGCTCTTTTAACGTTTTATGCACAATCCAATTCGAAACTTCTGCTTATCGCGCAATATATTCCAGATACTTCTAGTTGAGTCCTCTTCAACAAGATTTAAAATTTGTTCTTCAGCTTGAGGACCGATTTCTCGTTGCCGACCACAGCCTGATATTCAAAAACCGCACTATTTGATTTAGGAGTCTTTGGAGAACTTGAACCACTGTTTGCCGACCTGGAAGCTGTCGTTGTGGATATTGGAGCCCGTAAATACGCCTAGCCTTTTCGGAATTTTGTAAAGCTTTTCCATAAATTATAAGCACGTCGTGATATTCGCATACAAAGAACATTTTTGCTTTTAAATCGAAATTAAATCCACGTATTGATAACTGATGATGCAATACTACAATTTCCAACATTCCTATCATATTAATTAAAACAAGGAAATGCAGCAAAAAAAAATTATATGACAATTTCTAATTGGTCGAGTTTTTTTCCAATGTTGCCATATTATTTTTAGTAGAAATATGGGGTGATTTTTAAATTAAAAATAGTATTTTTAGTAATGTTATTAATGTTTAATTTAATTTTTTTTTGTTAAACATTAACTAATTAATATTTGTTTTTAAAAATTATAGCTTAAATTTTAAATTTTTAATATTATTTTTAACATTTATTATAAATTTTCGATTGCCAATTTAATAAATTTGTAATTTTTTTTTTTCAAAAACTATTTTTTGATTTTTCAAGTAACGAACTCATTTCTTTAAATGATGTTCTTAATCGGTAATTTAGGAAAGTTATTTCATATATTGTAGGAATGATTTGAGATACATCAACAATAATTAAGAAATATACACATATACATACCTATATAAGTATGTATGTAAATGTACATATAAAATTCTCTAGTTTCAATATGTTTTTGCCCACTTAATCAAGTTTTTTATTAAATTAATTAGTGCAATTTTCGTGCACCCATTTCACTCAGGCACCTGTATAAACAGTTGTACGTCGTAAGTTTTTACGACCGTTTTATTAAACATAATTATTTAATGGCCATGGAGATGCAATGATTAATACGTCAACGTAAATACTTATTTTATAAATTTTTGGGTTTACGATAAATGGTCAATACTACAATGAAACACTCGGTACAACTCTATTTACATTTAAAAGTCTGAAAGCAAGCTAAGGTCAATTCTAACTAGACGTTCTATTCTCATCGCTTAGCCGTTTCTCGTAGAGCATCATTTTATGATGGTCTTTTATCATCATAAAATAATGCCATGCATAAGAGAGCCTTAGAATTTGATGAAGAAGAAAAGACCATTGTCTTTGGTATACACGAAGAAAACTGCTTAGCAGGAATCAGGCTGTGCATGCTACATATTTGTTGCTACTAGGGTGTTTTTGTTATTTTTGAAACTGAAAAGCTTAAAGGCATATGAATGGTTGTATTATAAATTCCAATTTGTAGCAACAAATTAAATTTCCTACTTTCAAAATTACATGACTTTTCCTATCTTGTCCATCTATACCTTTT
>JABRWK010000007.1:1731464-1817200 GCA_013372445.1 Hypothenemus hampei
GGCTGTGCATGCTACATATTTGTTGCTACTAGGGTGTTTTTGTTATTTTTGAAACTGAAAAGCTTAAAGGCATATGAATGGTTGTATTATAAATTCCAATTTGTAGCAACAAATTAAATTTCCTACTTTCAAAATTACATGACTTTTCCATCTTGTCCATCTATACCTTTTGAAATTCAATATGTTTTTTCCTTTTTACTAATCAGTTTATCAAAAAAATCTGCCTCAATACTATTTTCTGTAGCAGCAGCATTTCCTATTTTAAATATTTCTTTATTCTTTGCCTCAACATCATCAAGTATTTCTCATTGTCGTAAAAAAATAATAAAAATATTTCTGCAAAAACTGTCCGAAACTGGTACGAAGACAAGGTGTTCCAAACGGTTCTGCTGTTTTCCTGTAAATAACATACTTTTGTATCGACAGACTTGTTATACACTTCCATCAGCTAACTTTTTTTCGTTTTTTTTTTCGATTTTATCAATTCAAGTCAGTAACATCGGGTTTCTTAGGCTGGTTTTTTTAATGAACTGAAATGAAAAAATGTAATTTGATAGCATTTCTGGTACTTATGCTCTGCATTCGAACAAAAATTGGGATAAAGGACCATTTTTGTAAATTGAAACTGTATCCATTTCATCCAATTATTCCAAAAAACAATTATTTTGGAAGAGAATTCCTTACTACCTATATGAAGATTTCGTTACGTATATATATTCTTTGAACTCGTATAATACATAATATGCTTTAGTGCTTTTTTCTTTTTAATTCACAATAAAACCTAAAAAACATTTTTTTTTAATTAAAAATGACATGTTATGATTTAAGGAAACTAACGACATATTAAAAAAGAAATAATCCCGACCGTAAGCTCCATAATCTTGCTGAAAGTCAAACGTCCTCTCCCGAAAAAAAAAATCAAAGGGGAAAGTCATTCGTACTACATATAGATATGAAAAACGTATGAATCCGCAAAAAAGTCCCCACCACCCGATCACCATGGGGCCCCCAACTCTCAGGTCTAGGCTCCCCCCATTTCCCCCCCCACTCTCTTCGAATAGGCGGAGTCGGAATGGTGTGAGCCGCATGCCCCGTTGCCCGCTTTATGATCGTCTCACAAGTGCGCGATCTTTCGCATGGTTGTCATGTGTATAACCCGTTCAAACACGATTCAAAAATAACTTCGTCGTGTACGTCGTGAATGACATGCGCGTTCCCTGTGACCTATGTTTTTTTTTTCATATTTAAGGACTATTTTTGTGCAGTGTGATTGAGGAGACCTTTTTTCCCTTTTGGTACTTTATTTTTCCGCGCACCGCTTTATTTGTTCTATGATGATTTCCCACCTGTCAAGTGGTATTTGACGAGTTGTCAAAGGACGGAGGAGAGACGCGCAAGAGAGAGAGAAACACGGAGGCGCGTTATGGCGTCCGCATTTGAGTGGAACTTTTTTTTTGAAATTTGACAATTAAACTACTGTGAACTTTTCTTGAATTCGAGCGATATCAAAAACTAAAAGTTTAGTGACAAAAATGTTGGAAATTTTTCGATGAGTGACAACAACGTACAAGAACTGTTTGGAAGCGAATGAATCAGAGAAAGAGAGAGAGAGAAAGAGGGTCTGGAAGAGGGAACTGTTTGATGGTTTTCTTTTGAGACTGTGTTGTCCGCCGGTGAGACGGCGTAGTTGTTAAGGTGTCCGCCGCGGATCGTAGAGGTGCGGTCCGCTCATCCGGACTGTCCTTTTTGCAGATGGGGATATTTGAGGACGGTGGTGGTAGGCACACTTCACCAGGCATGCATTGGGTATGTAATTTTAAGATTTTTCAATATTTGGAATAGAAATATATTGTAAACAAATAGTGTAGGTAGTTCTCACAGACTAAGAACCAATGAAATTTAAAGATAATTGAATTAGTTCAATCGATCTGAGTTCAGTTTAGAAACACAAATAAGGGAAAAATTGAGATTTATTAACGGTGAATCTGAATAACTGGTAAAATTTTGAAAACTTTGCATTATTAAATGTGAAACTCAGAGTTGGCAGTTATATCCTATCCATCTATGTAGGTCTTATTGAGATTATATAAGATATAATATATGTAGGTAGGTAATACTTAGAGCAGTGGTTCTCGTTTAATACCACTTAATCAAGTGTCAGAATATTTTATGCATGCTTTATTAAAAAAAAAGTTTCAATTTACAGTGTTGATATAATAAGATTGGAAAAAAGAGGACTTATGACGTGGTGCGGCACCAGAACCTGTCCGGATATTAAATGAAATAACGCTTCCGCCAAAAAGTGTAGCCCCGATATTTTTCTGGCGTATTCTCTCATGTGAAATCGTTATACGAGGCGTCTGAAACGCCAAACCGGTACTCGATCTTAATCGGTTTACCTGTTAATCTGCAAGAGAGGTCAACAGCACCTCACACACAATATGCAATAACTCTTTTACTCTTCACTGCATTTTTCATAACAATCTCCTCAACTCTGAATTGATGAAAACCCCAATGGTCAGAATTCAATATTGAATTGAAGATACCTACATAGATGAAAGGAAATATTGCTTTCATTTTTTTAAATGGAAAGTCTCATAGTAACCTATCGTGTCGCAAGAGAAACGAGAGCTTATCTTCATAATCCAAAGAGACAGGGTGTCCGGCAAGTTTGAAATGTTGACCCCGAAAGAGGACGTGCCACTCAAGAAAAATATCTTGATGAGATGGGAGCGAAAAGGACATGAAATATCTTCGAGCAGACGGTCGTCGATGACCCGTAAAAAGTAAAACAAACAACTGATATTGAGATCGACGATCGACGTTTTTTAATTGTTCAAAAAATCCCATTTTCTGTGTTGGCGTGTACGGACTGGTCCAATCAGAAAATGAATTGTTACGTCTAAATATAAAAATAACCTTCAATAAAGTCAAAGTTTAATTTAAGCAACTGATAACTGGTAAATATTCGGCTTTATCTTGTCTTCTGTTATCAACTCTAAACAATTCGGACGCAGACATGAGTTGTATGGACCTTGGACTGTTCCTTCAAATGTAGTAACTTTAACATTTTTATTTATTTTGTTGCGCCTGACATTGCATTTCTGCTCTTATTTCAGCCCAAAAATGCACGTGACAATCACAAGACTTTGACTGTCAATTCAATACGAAACTATCAAAGAAAATTTTGAAAAAGTTCAATAAACTTTTCGAATTTTACTTATCTGATTTTGATTGGCTATTAAAGAACGTATTTATGTATTATTTAAGGGTCTCGGAATCTTTGTAGTGTCAAAATTATAAACTGGCGTTTGGCACAGTTCAACATATGTAAGTCAGCGGGGTCCCCAGAACCGGGATGGCCTATAATTCTCTCGAAATCGTGGCAGGTGAAACGGTTTATTTTTATGCAATCGGTGGTCCGAATATTTATGTCATTTTTACTTTTATTTTTACCGATGCTACGTTATAAATAACTAGTTTTTTTCGAGATCGAGTCAGGTTTATGAACTTGTTTACACCCAAAACTCTTTGATTCCTATTTACCCATTTTAGAAGAGATTTAAAGCAACTGAATTCATGAGGTCATCGATGAACGCCGTGCTTAATTTTTAAGAACAGTACTTGCCATAAAATAGTACAATTAAGTGATTGCAATGTGTCGCTAATAGAATTTCTTAAAGCGAACGACAATGATGTTACATATGACGCGGTGATCAAACAACAGTTATTTTAGTTAAAAATTATACATGCAACAATCTTGGAATTCAGTTATTCAAAAATGTTGTAACCAGATCCAAGTTCAATTCATAAATATTACATTATTTTTGTTACAATGAATTCGAGCCCTCCATACACTAAACACTCCTCTTCCATAGAACCTTTCAAAGCAAATAATCCCACAATATCGTCGAAAAATACTTAATCTTTTACCTAAATGCCCACATTTCACACTTGCAAATCTACCATTGTTCATTTCTCATAATACGAAACGTGTGTGTTGAAAAAGAGCCGTTGTCCTTCGAATGCTACGTTCCAATTTCAATGATCCCATGAAGTTTCTTTATACAAACTTATGTTTAATAGGAATTGGATTCTCGAACGTGTCGTCTCTCTTAAACAAACATACTTAACACGAAATATTTCAGGTAGCCGACTGTGAATCCACAAAACTGTTTTCTTTTAAATTGTCATAATGGCACTCAAAAGATACAGTTTATTGTTATCGCTTCAAACATCTGCTTTGTAAAGGGGAGCCCTAGGTGGTCCTTGATCTATGAAGATGCTTTTAAATGGTTTTAAAATGATGAATTTAGTGATGATTTCGACAAAAGCACTATGGGCTCTCTCTGTCTCGTACGCACCACAAACTCTTATGGAAATTTCACCTATTCCATGCCATTTAGTTGTAAAATCTAATTTCATGTGTTGAAGTAATTATTTCTTGAGCTTTTTGCTCTGCAACCTGTACCATAGTATGTGCAAAATTAGTTCAAAGTTAACGGTGAAAAAAATGAAATATGGACCTACCTAGATAAATTGATAAGCCATTGCGCTGTTGCGAGATGGTGCAATATATACCTAAACCGACCTAATTTGTCAGTGAATCGATAAAAAATGCAATCGAAGCGGTTAATAACCATTGAAACAATAATTATTTGTCTTGAAGAATTTATTAATATGGCCGCTGTCTGCTCATTAAGAAATATTTGCCAGGTCTTTCCTTCTATGGACATTTTTTTCGCTTTCTTAACAGGAAGTTACTTGTCGTTGGTAGAATAAATTGCGCATGGCATGGCAGCCATGCATTTTTTTTTATTTTCATTAAGCATAAATATTTATTAGAAGAAGAAGAAGAAGCAGCAAAAGAAACACTGTAAAATCAATAAAAAAAGAAATGTTTCTCATTTAACACTTATACTACCTACATAGTTAACGGGAAATTTCATCTAATTAGGGCGACTGAATAAAATGCGAGCTCAAATATGACATTCTTAATTAAAATTGCAATTTAGATAATATTGCTATATGATCAAGCCTCCAATAATAGGCGAAACTCGACAATAATATGCTCAAATGAATAGATATAATACAAGTAAGAGCTATGGTTCCCAAGTCGTAATACTTTCTTGATGTTCTAAATGCTTGAAAAATAATCATTCCTGTTGCCACTAAATGGCTTATAGCAAGAGAACTGAGAACAATTAAAAGAGCGTCCAGACGAACCGATTTCCAGATCAGCGGAAAGTAAAGGAGAATCACTGATGCAGCAAATAGACCTGTAAAAAGAATGAATCGAACTAGAACGAACGTTCAAAAGGAACTGAAAAGAAAATTAAGATAATAACGGCAAGTTTTTTTACAATAAATAATTCAGAATTGCTTCATTGCTTCATCCGAGTCTACATTATAATAGGCTCATTACTTTGTTAATGGACAAGTTGGAAATTCACTTACTTATTAGCAGAGTTGATAGGCCCCACCAATACAATTTAGTATAACACATTAAGTAAATACTTAATCCGAACTTGGCGACTGAACATAATGTGTTGAACGTATTGAAACTGAGCAATGCAATTCGTATAACTTTTTTTCTACCTGGAACTTAACAAAGAAACGATTTTCACGAAAAGCTGATTATCGTTTGCGCATTTACCATCTTCGTAGGTAATCTCTGAAGGTGTTGGATCGGCCATAGTTTGGCTTATACTAGAAAATATGCATGTAGCAACACAGTTTAACGAAAATTCAAATTCTTTACCGGAAAATATTCCACACGGAAGAGGAGAGCATATTGGTAATATTATTTCAAGTTACATTGTCACATGACATTGACTTTTGACGTTTTCTTTCGGAAGTTAATTTTTCGTATGGATTTTCGTTGATGCATCATATAGGCGCCGTTTTACATATGTGTTGTACACCCACTGTTCGAGCTTATCTAAAAAGTTCAGAAGGTCAAATCATAGGTCACAACAAGATATCGAGGCATTCGTATTAAGACACGGCAATTTCTATAGAATGTTTGTTATTTAACTTTATATAGTCAGTAACAAAAGTCTGACACCCCTAATTTTATTATAAAAAAAAAACATTTGTAGTAAAACCATAACTCACCTTCTGTAAGTAATTATATCTATATTTATCGTGGGTTTTTCCAGATTTGACATATGTAGCAATTATTTTAATGTAACAAAAAATAAAAAGGTTGTGCGGTTGTAGTCGCAAAGAGGAATCATGAAATTCATACTTTGCAAATGTGCAGTAGTTCCCTGAACTAAATAATAGAGCGTAAAATTAACCAAACACAAAAAGCGAGCAATCCCGTCTGCCCATTATATTTATGTATTTGTATTTACATTAATAACACGAAACAACTGCAATAGTAGATATAATTGCACAGATAAATTAACCCGGCAATCTAGCCTGCGAGATAATGCACAATTAAAACAATTACAATTCGCAATTTGCACTTGTAGCTTCGATTGCAACTGTCATTTTGTTAGAATACTTGAACGTACACGGGTACTGTTTTGTCTTAATTATATTAATCGCGCTTTTCTCATCTTTTCGCTTTAGAATTGCTAATTTTCTTTATGGCATCAATAAAAATACCTTTTACACTATTTAATCTTCATTTATTTACTTGTGTATGCCTCATTTGACTACTTTTTACTTTTTTCCATGCAAACGGACGCATGAAAAAAGTTAATGTTGTTCCAGTAATGAATTGCGGTTAGAATAGATATGACGCCGCCCGATTTTTTCTAATATAACAAAAACAAACCCGACACAATACTTGATACCAGTTTTGTAGTAAGTCGTAAACTTTTTCTGGACTGCAAGGCCCCCATACAGTTTCTACAAATATAGCGAGACCGGCTTTTTAGTATTCCAAAGCAGTGCCGCATTGACATTTGTCCAATCAGAATTGCAGACCTTCTCACATCCCAGTTTTATTTTAAATGATATACAATTATTTTCTGAACATGGCAAAAATGCCTCTGGATGCATTTTAAGTAATACCCTACAGATTTTTAAATTGGACATATCGACTCGATTCTGTATTAAGTAATATTTTATTGAATGCACTACTTTCTCTCGAAGAAAATATATTCCATATCTCTATCCAGAAAGCATTCATTTACTAATTCCTATGCTTGAAACTCATAAATTTTCCAAATTTTAATCTAAAAAATGCCAAAAATCTTTTGTTTGTTTCCGTGAACAAATAACTTTTACAATGACAGACTGCCAGTTTGAATCCAGGAACGTTGTTTTCAAATGTAGTCAGTTAATAAAACTTTCGACTATTTTCTAAAAAAAGTCTTATAGATGCCATTTTTCCAATTACTATTAAGAGGAATAGGAGTTATTTCCTTAAACTTACCGAAATCGAAAGAACTGTGGCAACAACAGAACAGCACCCATATAAATATAAATATACAAATGTAAAACCTTTGACGTCTTCGAAATTTGCCCGGTGAGTTATGAGGGCGATTCGTTTTTGAAAAATGTGCTTTTGAGCTCGTTAATTACGTAGCCCACCACGACTGTCACTGTGTCGCTGTTGTCGGCTCGTCCGCAGACAAATGACTGTCGCCGTAATTTATAATCTCACCAGAAATAGGTCCATAAAAAAGGTTCTATTCCAAATAAAAGTATCCTGCTTCAAAATGAATCCAGTGAGAGAGCGAGAAAGAGAGAGAAAATATGTTTAAAAATAGTTCAAAGTGATCCACGAATGTGGAAAAGGTCCCGTCACGTTTCAGTTTAAAAATACAGGGTCCGGTTGTAATTGTGTTTGGCAACGTTATGGTTCTGGTTTTTCCCAAACGTTTTTTACATATTTGAGTCACGAGGTTCAGATCATATATCATTACTCCAGGAGACTGTATCCACAATCAACTTTATCTTCTACAAATACCAGGTGTCCCATTAGTTATTCTATTTTGAGCTCATGGGTTTTTGATTCTTATTGCTACAACCATGTGTCCTGAAACTGATTCCGTTTTCTAATTATGGTTGTTTTTAACTTTTAAAATGACCAAAACAGAAACTAAACATTTTATTTCATAACCTTGTTCTCCTCATAAGATTCTAATAAGGTACCATCTTGCCAGCTGATTTTGTTTTTCTGTAAGAAAAAAGATCATAAACAAGCAATGCTCTTCTCAGGGATCCCCAGTGGTGCTTCGGTCGGTTTACATCTAAGTATGTAAATAGTTAGCGCTCATTCTGCTCGGTCTGTTCTTTATTAATATGAGAGTTTGTGTATTTGCATCGATGATACAGTAACAAAAAAGTCATTGGAAAGGAGTGAAAATAAGAAAATTCAATGAGAATGGATAAAATCATAACGAAAATAGGGTTCCAATGGTTCATTTAACAACGATAAGCAATTGGAATATTGTCAGTGAAGACTTGCAGATATCTGGACTTGATAACATACAGCATTTGGACATATCCACTAAGATGTCCCCATCACTTTATTAAAATTTAGAGCATTTCCATTAGAGATTTGTAGTTGGGGAGGAACTGACATGGAGTTTAGTGTGGTTTGAAAATTCACTTGGTTGTGCGTTATATGTATGTAGATCGCATCAGCGACAAGCATACATAGCCGTTTTCTGAATTCATTTATGTATTTATTTACATCCGCCCATTCTGCACGCTATGCCACCGGCGGATGCCTGAAATTTATATTTGTTTAGAAACGCCGGCAAAGAACTACAAGAAAAAAACAACCGTACGTTCGCACGAGATAATTTAACACAGTATAAAAGAACACGCCCGGTTCTTCCTTGGCCATCGATACGCCTTGATGCGATTTCCAAGTAAAATGGAACGTAAATATTTTCCAGAAAGAGTTTTATCTCAACGACAATAATCGTTTAACTTTAACGACAGATGACGAGAGGCTGCTTAAAGAAGAGAAAAAACGACCGTCAAGCTTCCATAACGATAACGACGCCATTTTCATCTGTTTCGACCCAAAAAAAAAACGAACGAATCGAGAATTGCAATCGTCACATTCGATGAATTATGAATCAGGAAGAAAAGTTATGGCATCGTTGTGGTCGCGTAAAAACCTGCCTCTTAAGTATGGCCAATAGGTGATAGGGAATGGTACCACGCAAGTACTTTAAAGCTTAAGTCAATATTGTAAAAGCAAATGGATGTTTTAAGTAGTTGTTTTTAATTTTTTTAAGAAAACACTCGGGTAGTACGTTGGCACAACATTTTCTTCTGCGTTCCAACCGTATTCATTTTTTTTTCTGACTTGGTACCATCATGATCTTTGTAACGTATTAGGTTTAAAAATTGAGCAGGCAATTTCATGTAGTTTATCGTCGTGTTTGTGCAACACTTGCTAACAAACAACTCTGAATAATCTCGTCAACTGTCCGCTGCACATTTTTGTAATTTTTTTTGTAAAAGCAATTGAAAGTGATTTTTTCCATTGGAATCGATCACGATTTATCTGTGGGAAAGTTAATTCCTAACAAATTTAAAATTCTAAACGACTCCTCATCTAGATTTCTTGCCTTTGCTGAAGAACTTGCCCATCATAAAATCGAAAAGTCTACGTTCAAGAATTTATTGTGACTCGTTGGTTCCCATTTCGATATCTGCTCACATAGTTGTCTTTTTGTTATAGATTGATCTTTGCGTGTTATGCGGTCTGGCATCTTAGTTGCATGGGTTCTGATTCCATAAATGCACCCCATTCTCAAATAGGAAGTAATATATTTTTCATGATAACCTAATTAAAATTACCTCAGTATTAAAATTTACCTCGGGCTACGTTCAAATCTAACTTCGCTCTGTGTGTGAGCAGCAGCGCGGCTTCTTTCTTATGCATACTGAGTTTTATGGCAACATAAACGTATAATGAGTTAATATTCATTGCTCCTTAACGTCACGGGTTTCGTCGCTTTAATGACACCTTTACAACCCAATCCATTGTCCATTTGTTGTTGTTCTTTACTGCAATTTCAAATGAAGAATATCTGTGGTCCAATTTGTCCATGTGTGCTTATCTTATGTTTGCAGTTTGCATTTGCTACGTTGCATATTCATAGAACAGGAACATTAGTCCTTTGAAGTTATAGGTAGTGTGACGACGGCGATTATGTGCTTTAATGCTTGATTAGAGTCTCGATTCAGGAGCTTGAGAGATGCAAAGCTCGTTCCAAAAGACTAGGCTAAAATTAATTTTATTATGACGTATCTGGCATTCAACTGTTCCATTATGTATATTGCAATTGACTGGGAAAAAGTTATTCTTGGTAATACGAACAAGTGTTTTGCTAATAACTGTCATCAATACCGATTGCAAAGAAGTAAAGTATTGGGAAATAACACTTAAACATGGTAATTTTAAAGTTTGTCATACATGTTGCAAAGTTCAAATTTAGCTTTTAAACTAGATATTTATATGGATTTTTCTCTAAACAACTCGAACGGAAAACCGTCTCAAACCGTAAATTATTGCGTTAGTGAACAGATCAATCACCTGGACTGACATCGAACAAGAGAAACTTGTTACATTTCGGCTGGATATAATTAATCTTTATCTCATTCACAGAAAACGTATTTATTCAACTTAAAAAAAAAAAAAAACCAGTTTCTGAGTAAAAAAAATGAAAATTGTTCAACATTGTAGGCAGGCAATATTGAATTTTGTGGAAAATCTAATGGCAACTTTACACGCAGGAATTTTAAATAAACACACTAGGAGTCGTTAGAAGTTAAAAGTGTCAAGGCTCATTGTATAAATTGCATTAACAATATTCATATTGATAATTGTTTAATAGTATTTACATAACTAACAACAAGAGATACCTTTTATAGAATGTAATGGTTTCCATATATTTCCCATAAATTATCTTTGATTAATTTTTTTTTTACCTCTTTTAAAACAATTTTTGTACGATTCTCACACTGTTCAAATCTATCTGCATGATAGAAACAGGTTAAAAATAACAAATATTACCAGATAACTAAATGTTGAATTGCAAATATTGCGTTGCATTGTTGGTGTCGGCTGTTCAAAGTTCCCGAACATTTCTGCAAACTAATTTCAATTATCTTCACTTGCTTTGAGCCTAACTGCTTTCCAGGCCATAAAAATTAACTGGGCACCGAGTCACGTGCGTAACGCAGCGTTTAATTATTGACGCCAGACTATTGTTTATTTAGAACAGCAAACATAGGAGAGAAAGAGAAGAATACCTACCTCTACATACCATCATGCGAAAAACGTGTACGGCGTATATGGTGTTAAATTGGCTGGATAACGTTTAAAGAGTTGCGGCTTAAATGTGTGGTATATGGTTCAATAAATAACGCATCGTTAGTGGCGATTTTCAAGAATGTCTGTGTCTTGGTGTATGTAAGACGGTTTTGCCTCTGTTGCTTTTTTCTGATCGTTTCCTTGTAATTGCGCAACGAACAACCGTAAGAAGCAGAAAAAAAACCGCAAAGAATGTTTCAAATATCGGCTTTGAATAAGACTGAAGAACCACTTGGCCCGAAGATCTCTATTGAGACGCAGTCCCGGACGTTATGGTGCTCGTGTCATGTGCTGCATAAATCTTTTATTGACTGAAGAACGAAGAAATATTTAACGGGTTTTGAAATCAGATTGTTTGAACTAAACTTGAGGCTTTACAACGGCAAAGTAGTTCTTTTCTTAGGATCATACAACGGTTTTTCTCGACTCTTTATGCAGTTGGTCGTTGGCTGCAGGCTTGAAATCAGTCAATTTTTCAAGAGAAAAATCCTTTTGCTTCTTATTGACGTCAAAAAATAATGCCAAGATCGAAAATGAAGAACATAAATAAAACATGTAATTACTTGCGTAAAGTTGTAGTTTCATATGATAGCAATGTAAAGATTCAGTCAGTAATTAGAGCATTTTGCTTTATAAGTTTCATCAAATTAGTTTCTAGCGTCATGCTTGAAGATGGTTTTATTATTTACAACACTTAATCAGCCCTAGAGTTTTCCATTTCCTATGAAACTGTATTGACAGTACCTACATTAACTTTTTAATTAACTACGAAGAACTTAGATAGCGTAGAAATAAATTCCCGAGACCAAGTCATCAGTAATACGTGAACCGTCATCGTACATACGTGCAATGATTTAGAGCACACACGGAAATCATCATGACGGCACAACATAATTTTCAAACATGGCAAAATACTACACGTTACACATTTTCCTTTGCGTGCAGAACGCACCTCGATAGTCACCAACGGCGTCTCGTAGGCCCGAACGACCCAGGGGAAGAAATAATTCAGAAGCTCGCTTGAAAGGACTTCCTTTCCATATAAAACTGAAACTCTTCTTTCTGCCTGAAATATACGACTGTTAAATTGGCATTTTCACCGATACGATATGTTATAAAATATTATCACTGATTAGTTGAAGTTTTAATTAAGTTCGAATAACTTCGTTTCAAGTTTAAACTCCTATTAGGTACCGTGGTGGCCTTATTGGTTCTTCACGTAGACGACTATCACCTTGTTGTAGATGTTTTTTTCGAATATGTCTCGGTACCATAATTGTATTGTGGTTCTTAAACAAACCCGAACGGCGGTACCACTGCCGTTTCATAAGCACGGTAATGAGTACCGGCCAGTGTTCGAAAGGGGGACCGGCCTCGTGGAGTCGTGCAGTCGTGAGACTGATAGCTGTCAGGGCAAGTGTACCCCCCGGGGGCAAAAGGGGCACTAGGAGTACCCAATGGGGTCATGACCCGGCAACGTAAAATATTTTGTGGAATGATCTTTCGATCTGTGTGTGGCTTTACTCTCTCCGAAGAGACTGCGTGTTGCAAACTGAAATCGTGTTCTTGATAAGTTATTAAAAAATAAAAGAATCTTTCGAACACTAAAGTTACGACATTGACCGTTTGCATAAAATATTAATTAATTTTTTTAAGCTGTCAATAGAAATTTATCAAAAGCTTTTTTAAATTGAGGAAATTGAATTGATCGTCATGGTCAATCCTCTTAAGATTAGCGCAATAAAATTTTAATGCTTTGTATCGAATGTTTCTTCTTCTTCAAAAAAAATTATTTTTCTTAATTTGTTATGAATATTTAATGAAATTTTACATTTTTAATCATTTTTTTCAAAAGTTTCAAGACCAACTTTATCCAGATTTTCCACATGAACCTCTTTAATCTGCTATTTAAAAAAAAATAATTTCAGACATAATTTTAAATAATACACGCCACATTACGTGTAGAAGCTTATTTTTTAACGCTCAGCGTATTATTTTTTTCGAACGGTAAAAGTATACGCCTCTGGTTCGCCTTTCAAAAATGATAATACATACCGGGCGTTGAAATGATTAACCACCGCTGCTATGGAAGCTTAATTTTTAATATTTTTTCAGTTTGAACCGATAATTTTTCAAATCCATTCACATAGTATTTAACTCTGAACAGGATGTAATTCAGTCCAGGTTCTTTCACGCATTGAAATTTTGCCTTTGCAATGTGATTTTTTCTGTAGTTATACGTGCAAACCACTTGTGGACCGCCTACAGATTCCCGACCATTTATCCAACAATAACTGAAATCTTCAACTTATTTGAATACGTCCGTCATATGTGTGTGCGGCTTTCATATCTGAACGTTTCATCTGCACGCTTAATATTTCGACTTTGCGCCTGTTCGACAAATTTATGCAAATCGAATCAGTGCCAAACACTTTGAATACGAAACGTTCCATGCCGATTATTAAATATGACAGGTGACTTAGTTTTTTTCATGTCAATTTAAGAAGCTCCAGAAACAGGTCCAGAATGGTGTCCACAACGTTCATGGGAGTGTATCGATTTTTTGTTCGTCCTGTATGTGTCTGTACGCGCAGAGAGCGACCAAAAGACATATAATAAACTAACGCCATGAAGTCGGCTTCTTTATAATGTCAATAAATAAGATAAAAAATGGGAGCAAAATGTCGCACGGCATGAGGCAACCAGCGTAGCTCCACGTTATTAAGCGATAAAAAATTGTTTCATAAGAGAACCAATTTTTTTTCATAAAATATGCGGGCATTTTTAATTTCTACATTAATATTCACCGATTATCTCGTGGTACCATTTTTTTTAATACCGCCTTTCTTGTCCGAGTTATCTTCCGCTTTCAAATTTCGATTCACGATCGATCGCTTTCGGTTATATTCTATTCGATCGACTTCGATCTAGGTTGGGGTTTTCACGCTAATTCTTCTTATTTCTGGCGCTATTGATGGCAACTCGAACAAATGAATACATTAACTGTCGAAGTGAATCCCTACATGTTAGTCGAAAACACCTTAATGGTAGAATTGTCAACTCTACCAATCCAAAGAGAAATACTAAGCGGAATGAAGATCTTGAGTATGAGGAAGTTAATACTGAGAGTTGCCGTTCGAGTTACGTTTGTTCCATTTTATTCCAACAGATCTGGAGTTGAAGAATATTAGAGAAATAAAAAAGAAATAAATTAAAGTTCCCATTGTTTTAAGGCTAAAGTCGCTGCAATAAATACTCCTGCAAAATTACCATTTAACACACTTGTCCGACCTATGGTACAGTTGCGTAAATAATTTCAATTCAAACCGAACCAATGGCATTCAATTAATTTAACATTGTGCGTAATACTCGTTTGGAACAAATTCATTTGCATGTTTACTTACGGGTAATATATTAAACATTCCATTCGATTTGGTTTGGTAGTCCGTACGTGTAGTTAAATAAAAGGTCCCCTCGAGTCTGATGACATTTTAATCAGGGGAGATTGAAGGCGGAGACCCAAACAGAGATAAATGTGCCGTGAGAAAATTCTTTTCATCTCTTTCGTCCGGCAAAGGAAATACGTCCACAGTGGTATAACTGTAAATCGGGCAGAAACTACCTACTTTCGAAGATATAATTCTAAATTATAGGGATCGCCTTTTTCTTAAGCTAATATTGTCAAACACGGTAATCTGTTGAGATTTTACTGAACGTCGCCCGTTATTAGGCAATGGCCATTTTCAATGGTAATAATATGGATTAAGGGGCGGTTTAAGTAAAATACGAGCTTTAACATGATGTTTATCGTTCATCTATAATGGTAAAATTTGACTTAATAAGCCACGAAAATAATATCGAGCATCGTTCGATTCACAAAGGGAAAACAGGTTTAAGCAAACAGTGCTTGCTGCTACATTTAAAAGTTTTGGAATGATAATATATTAACTTGTCCTGCCACGTCTGTGAAAATTAGTCCGGCTGCAGTCGTTGGAACAATTTTAAAATTCCTCCTTTTTTCCCTCACGATCCATTTGAACTAAATTGCAAACGGCTTAACTTATGCAAAGTAAATGTTCATTTCTAATCGTTAATCCGAATACCAACGGAAACTGATTCGAGATGAAATCGATGAAGAAAAAGTAGAAGAAAAAATTGTCAGAAAAACGAAGAAATTTTCCTGAGCGTCCGTCTATAAAAGGTTATTTATAACTTAAGTGCTTAAGCTGTTTACTCGGTAATCATGTTTAGTAAAAACAAAATTGCCTTATACTCTTTAGACGCTTTCAATTATATATTGCAAAAAAAGGACTCGTAGAATCCACTTCCCAAGTTTGTCGTCTCAAAAAAACTGCTCCATATATTAGCATTTCCATTAATACCTTAAACGCGTTTAATTAAACTAAAACCGTATCCGTTCTTGAACCGCACAAAGATAAATTTATTGGAGGCTCAGAATTTTAATATTCCTTTGTTGATTATTCCAGCAGCCCAACGAACAGTACCTTGGTCCAGCTTACGATCCGTCCAGAGACCTGTCACCCAATTTGCCCTCATGCGAGCCTCAAATAAAAGATGAACCCCCAGGGGATATTCAGGGGATTACGACTGGCCTCCAAGATAACAATAACCACACCGAGAAAAGTAAAAAATGACACAAGTTTTTCAAAATGTCAACAATTATGTTTTATTAGTGCACCAGTCGTGTGGTTCCGATACGTGTCGGCCTCACTCCAACATGCAACAAGACCCTTGTAGGACCACTCCCTTGCGACCCATTCAATCTGTTACACCGCCCGATCTCCGACGACCTGGATCATCATTTGATCATCACATTCCGAAAATCGAGCCAGACACTACACCGTCCACTCCACCAACTCCACCTTCCAGGTAAGTTATTATTTACCTACAGTGTTGAACAACTGTTAAACGGTTTCTGTTTCTTGCAGTTGTGCCGATGATATTGGGGGAGTGGCTATTTGTGCGGGTTGTGGTGTTAAGATAACGGACAGATACTATCTGCAGGCGGTGGAGAGACGGTGGCACGCTCAATGTTTACAGTGTTGTCAGTGCCGAAATACTTTGGACGGTGATAAAACATGTTTTTCCAGAGATGGCAACATTTACTGTAAAAAGGACTATTATAGGTAAGTTGTGTGTGATGTGAAATTATCATTCCGCCTATTTAGCATGTCGAATATAATGGGCATCGGGCAGGAACGTGTTATTTCTTGTGGCAAGTCGAGTCTGGTTTTTTTCGCTCTCGGTTTTAGGTTCCACGTTGAATATTTTAAACTCGTGTCAGGCCGAATTAGTACGCTTTAATCTGAGAAATGTTTTCAAATCGTTGGAAACAACCTTCGATGCCACACTACTTAGCTACACGGGGGAAGCAATATGAGAAATTTCGCTTCCCGTATGAGTCGCTCTCACAGTAGTGGGCAACATCAAAGAACTTGTCAGGGAACTTTAACGTTGCTTGTCAAATGTTTGAATACACCAAAGCTGACGTGAATTGTGTCTTTTTAGCCAGAGGCAACTTTCAGTGGAAAGTAAAAACTGTTTATCGGCCGAAAAATGCGTGTGTGAAGAAGGATGATTTGTTTGTCGGCAGAACAGGTTTCTATTTAAAATTTGGCTTGACTTCCCGAGTGTTTAATCGGTAAACACTCTTTCTCTCTCTCTCTCTCTTCATGTATATATATATTCAAACCTTTTTCTAAATACTCTTAAGTGTATTTTTATTGATAAATTAATTTTGAAGTTTTGCTCTTTGTGTAGGTATACATCTATCTACTCGACCGCGCTTCACCAGTTAATGTATTAAGCGCGTTAAGGTTCTTTTTTCCTTCGAAATACCACCACTGACAGAAGACATTTCGATGAAATTGTTCACGTAATAATTATTCCACCATCCAGAAAGAGCGGATAACGAAATTACACCGTAAAAATCCGAACCGTTTCAAGAGAAACCTAAATCATTACATCAAATGACTTGAAATACCTTCAAGCACGGTAGTGAAAGAACACAGAAAGAAGTAAACATTAATAATGGCTCAGTGCAATTAATCAGAAGTCATATTAAACAGTAGCCTCGCATTTTCTTCGGATACCGTGTCGGCAGACGCGGATTGTTTGAATATTCCCGCAGAGGACGCTGCAACTCGTGTATTTTGCGGATTCCTCACTTTGTCATGCCCGTTAAATTATAGACCGGTCCGTCGCAAGGCTGCAGCATGCATCTTATGCTTACTTTATTAAGAAAATTTTGTCTCATGCTGCGTTTGCAGCCACGGATCCTTTTTTTCCTTCAATTATTTTGTATACGACCTCAACAGAAGCTCCAGAAGGGTTTTTTCTTAACGAAATTATTGCGACGGTCCACGTTTTCGAAGGCCAATAAACTTATAAATCTTGATTTTAACGTAAAACTAGCAAGCGGGGTTTGTCCTTTCACTGCTTGTTGATCTCTCCGAAGAATTGACTTAAAAAGTCACACAAACCCACAGAATTTAGGGTTTTTATTTAAGTTGCAATTCTACTGTAAGTGAGTCTTAGGCCAAAGTTAATCGAAAAAATACCTAGTTTTTTTACTTTATACAGTTATTTTTTTTATATTTTAGGCCTTTGTAGTATTGTCAGTTTTCCTTACATT
The DNA here is from genome assembly GCA_013372445.1 of Hypothenemus hampei. Lineage (NCBI taxonomy): Eukaryota > Metazoa > Arthropoda > Insecta > Coleoptera > Curculionidae > Hypothenemus > Hypothenemus hampei. Next base: position 1,749,419 of record JABRWK010000007.1, read on the forward strand.
CTAGATTGAGGTTTATCAAATTAAAATATTTATTTGTTACCTCTATAAACCGAACTATTACTGTTTCATAACATTCTTTTCACAAATATACAGAGTAAAAATGCATATACAAGGCTTAAAAATGGGTTTCGATAAATCATTTTCTAAAAATTGCGCTTTCATAAAATTCGAAATAATATTTTGCAAATGAGAATAACAATTATCGATGATTTATGGTGGACAAGAAATGCTGCAGAACTCATAAAATATTAAATTCAATTAAATTTACTGTAGGCTACACGAAGGTCGTTATATTTTATAAAATATTAGTTGTAGACAATTTTTCTCTGAGTTTTATCCGATGTTAATTGGAAATTATGTTTCAGGCCAATGAAAAGTACTACATATTTTGAATATTTTTTTGTTTATTCCTTGAGCAACATTCTTTTATTCAGTTTTAAAACGGTTAATTAAACGATTTTTTGTTGTTTGGAAAGCTGTATTTAGTAGAAAAAAGACTATTCGTTTTATAGCCACATAGATTAGTATCGTTAATAAATTACTTTTGACATATAATAGGTACTAGACCAAATCATAAAATCACATTAAATCTGTTAATCATGCAGATTTTTATGATAAATACAAGTAATTTTCAATATTGCCAATCTGTAAATCAGAATATCATTCACACAACATGTGTTCCCATGTACTAACTATTAAAAATTGAATTTCAACCAATTCCTTTCAGTTTCCACCTATTCGAATACAAATTGTTTAAAACGTGCGTGCAAAATACTGTTTTTATATAATCCTAATACTTAATTAACGAATTCTTTTCGAGATAACGACCGAGAAAACCGGTCCAGTTTTATATAAAAGCGAGGATTGACCCATTTACCGAAAGTGAACTTAATATCCTGTCATTAGAACCGGTCCGAACTTCGGTCAAGGACCAAACGTGCTCTGAACTGAAGAAGAATTCGAAAAGAACTCTTTCGATTCGTATTACTTTTGAGTTTGAAGCATTGAGAAATTGGCGAGGCTTTATTAGACAATTGCAAAGCAAACATTGCATTATTGTTCACTCGCGCTCTCTCTAGATTGACTTCTTAATATTGGGACATACCTAATTCCTGACAATGTAATGCGCGAATCATGAATGTTGAAATTTTGTAATTTCGACGATGGCAAAAGTAAATATTCTCTTCGACTAATTTGTGGTTATTGTCGGGCAGAGTTGAATGAATTCTTACCTAATAGCAGGCAAAAATTTATGAAGAATATTCGCGCTCCATGATTTTTTAGAATTTCCGGGGAAGGTTTATTCGTTTTTTTTTTTTTGCATATTTACTCAACTCGAAAAGTTATTTTTAAATCTTATAATAAATATGTTAAGTAAGCTCATGAGAACTTCCGTTTTTCAACTACATAGGTATGCGAACAATTATATCATTAGTAGTCGATAAATCTGAAAGAAATACATCTAAAAATACGTGAAAACCCTTCTTGAAACGATTAAGGACAAATTTCGCTTTACTAAATCATACTTGTGTTATTTTTATACGGGGACAACCGGCAATTTACTGCACCAGTTCAATGTAAATCACTTTTAAGATGACTTAGAGCAGCTTAAATGAGACGTTTTCAGGTTAAATTTAGATTGAACGTTCGGCTTGGTCGTCATAATGAATATCTACCACTGTAAAAATGCATATTTTTCTATATTCCGTGCTCAGTTCAGTTGAGAACGTTTATTCCGCAATGAAATTTTAAATGAAGAAATAATCGTTGTCTTATGTTTATACTTTACAATTTACCTTGAGTGAATGAAGGAGCGGTAGCAGCAACGAGGGTATTTTATTATTTGCGTTTTCAAATTTAAGAACGGACGTTCATTCGGGTAGCAAATTTTAACAAGGTCTCATTGCGTTAATTTGTGCGGAAAGAAAAACGGGAACGAACCTGCCTGTTAGGAAAGAGGCGTTATGTTCTAAAGTAAATTAATTGAACCGATCCTTGGAGAGGAAAAATTCCGGTTTTCTGTTTATATGTGTATGTTTTTTTTTCTTGTTTTCGTGAATGTGTAGTCGCATTTCGATTCTTTGCATGTTCGAAGAAATTGCAAAAGCAACCGATCGCATGCCAGATTATGGTTTCCCATAAAATTTCAATGCTTACGCCTCGGCAATTTGTGCTTAACAATTACATCTAATTATTATCAACTCATGGGCATGAATTTGTTCGTTTCTACACGAAGTTTTATTTAATTTGGAATTTATTTGATTTTAGTTTAATAGCCGGACAATCACTATATCCATAAAAATTTAATTTGTTTTTATATTTTTTTTATTATGTATTTTTCGGCTTTGTTTCAAGGTAAAAATTGAAGATTGAACAACACAGTTGGTGATGCGATTATTTTAAAGGAAAATTTCAAATTAATTGAAAAACACAAAAATTGCAAATAGCCACTTAAGAACGTGGGACGCATGGTGTGAGAACTTTACCACCAAACACTAACCTATAAAAAATATAATTAATAGACATGATTTTGCATGTTACTTCAATTGTTGCAATATTCTTTCATTGTTTCTTGTATCTATAAAAAAAAGAAGATTAATAGCTGAAGTGCATAAAAGTGCAACTCTCAAAAAGCCAATCGCTAATCACGTGCGTGAGTAGTTCTGCTTCAGCAATATTATATCGTTTTAGATCGTTCAAGTTTACCGTATGACGTTTATTTTTTAAACAATCACACGAAAAAAAAAACGGAAGCCAGGTTTGGTGATCGGACTGGTCCATATACAATTTTGGGAATTTCCATCTCAAACAGGGTCGAATTTTCAAAATTCCGACTTAATTAGGTATTAAAACTGTACTTTGATGAATAAGCTTCCGAATATCATAAATTGAGTGAAATAAATTCTCATAACGCTTCTTTGTGATATTTTTTAAAATTTTTTTTAAGGCTCTTTGTCTTTTAAGTTTAAGGACTTTGATGGAACAATTTAAATACGAGGACAACAAACAAAGACTAATTGAAAACCTAAAATTGTCCTAAAAATTCTAAAAAACCATAAATTATTTTGATGAAATTAATACGCTTATGTATTCCTGTTTTCAAGCCTTAGTAATCGTTCTTTTAGTTGTTCAAATGGTCCATAAATAATGATTAATCTATCAAGACAGGCTTTATGGCATATTAACTTGACCGCTTCACATTACGGCCTAATAAAAAATGACTTTACATTCTATTACGAAAAAAACGATATTACGTTCTACAAAGCAGAAAACGGAAGTATTCGGCCATTCATTGTTAAGTGCTCTTTATCTGTTAAGAAAAACAGCTGAAAAACTACATACAGCAGGTATTTTCAAACAAATGTTTATTTATTAGCAGCATGCACAAGTTTTTTGTATCAATGTTTTGTTCCACCTTTATAAATAATATATTTTGCTCGGGTTCGTTAAAAATGGAAAAATAAACTCGGCATGTAAGTAAACATACACGCAATATTAGTTTTTAAAATCGAATATTCAAGGTAACAATTTGAGAATGAATAATACTTAGGTTATTCTATTAAAAGTTTTTTTTATTTAAACAAAAAAATCAACAAAAGCCGTCATGACGTTAAAGGTACGCACAGGAAGAAATTCGCGACACGACTCGAGTTCAAGATGGCATATTATAGTGAGGACAGACACAAGAAAGAGTTTCGATGCCCGATCAAATTTCCGCGAAGTGCAGCAGGATGATTGCAGGAGCCAATCGCCTAGTTGCTTTTGTCTTTGTCTCGAACAAATCAAGCCCACACATGGCGCCCAACTTTTCCTTTTGGATTATTCAAACGCAATCCAAACTTTTTAATTGTTCAAGTGTAATATAGAAAAGTTAGTTACAAAAATTAGTTTAAAAATATTTAAAAAGTTTAATATAAAATGATTAAATTGAAAAAATAGTGGTCAAAAATAATAAAAATATTGAAAAAATGCTCCTTTCTGAATGTTTTCAAGAATATTTATTTTATTTTTTTTAATGATTTTTAATGAATTTACATGGTTTAAAAAGAAAATAAAAATAAAAAGTCTACAATTTAGAAGCTTGGCCAAGGTACGGTGCTTTCTTTTCGGATGAAAACTTGTTACTGATTTTCTTTGCATTAATTTTTTTTTCTTGAAACATGGTACCGCTAGTCAGTGATACATAAATAAAGTGCCACCTCCCAATTACGTACTGGGCACAAATGAAGTGATAAAGTCCGTTGGACCGTGCAACATTACCGCTTTGCACACTGTGTGTAAAACGAGCAAAAAGAAGAAAAAAAATGAAAATGATTTAGTTGTCATCGTTTGTAAGTCACCTGCTGGTATACGCGTTGTAAAACTGCCATAAATCGGAACAATGTTGTCTCGTGATTGTGCACTTCTAGAGCTTTTCCTTGCGCACAAGAATTTTTTCTCCGCAAAGTTTACGGTGACATTTGAAAAAGACGAGAGAAATTTACGATTGGGCATTTTAAAGTCCCCCCCCTTTGACGAGTTTATTTCGCTTTATTTGCATCTGTCGTTGACAGGCCTATTCAAACCCGATGTTACCATAGACATATTTAGTTAATCATGCACAACTTTCTACAGGAAGATTTACATGAGTACGATTCGTAACACTGTCACTGTTTCAATCCTGAATCCTGGATCTCTATTTAGGAAGAGACCAATTAGTTTACCATTACGTGTCGTTGTGTGTGTGCCTTATGATCGTCATTTATGCACGGCTCGCGACGTTGCCGGATTGTCGGCCTCATCTCATCGACTAATGGTCACGATTCGACCATTTACCACCGACGGAGAAGGACTTATCTGCCCGTTGAATTGCCCCTGTTCGAAATTTCGTGTCAGCAGAAAATAGATTTCCGAGATACATGTTGCAGTGACGTCACCGCCCGACTTGGTAACGGTGATAAATAGTCAAATGATGTAATGTACTTGTCGATACTGGTAGTCCCATAGCGAATACCTTGGTGGTCGAATCGAGTATATTCTTACTCGCCAACAACGATTTTATTAATGGGAAACACTTTGCAACAATTATCAATCATTCTCCAGTGTTTATCTTTTGTTGAGCTTGTTGCGATTTCGAGTAACAACGTGTTGAGAGAACTAACAAACTCCTAAAAATGTTAAAAATGGTAAACTTAGAGCTGAGGGATTCTGGACGATTATTAATATACATAGTCCAAATTTCTCTATTCGCGATTTTCAATTATCCGAATCGTTCAAGAAGGTGATGTGCCACATATACACACACTTTCTTATGAAGTTTCCGCTATTATTTAAGCGACAAACCTAGATTGGCATATGCTGCAAAGGTATAAAACAATATACCTATACTTTTTACTAAAAAAAAAGGATTTATATTTTAAAATTTTCTAATAAGTTTCTTCGCACAACTTATATAGAATATTGAAATCTCATTTACAAGAATTTTGTGCTATAAAGCAAGGAATCCATGTAACAATCTGAAAGATTTAGATTTAACTTTGTAACTGAACATACCAACGTCATAAGGATTAATATACTCGACATTTATGCACTGTAAACCGAGGATTTTCATGTCGAACCGAGTTCGTTCAGGTTCAATAATAACATCATGCGAAAATATCGAATGATTTTTATGCCTTTATTTTAAATACCTCGACTTGATTGCATCGCTCTAAGTACGCTATTACAAAAAAAATTACGTAAAATATATGCTGGTTTTTTTTTGAGCCAGTTTAAAGTAAGACATAATAAGGTCTCAACTCAGAAGAGGAAGTCGTAAAATACGTAAACGCAAGTTTCAAAGAAAATCGTGCTGTCGGCCGAATCATAATTTAGTTGCACGTGAATCATTAATACAGCTTAGCTCCGCAAGTGCCGATGGTCCTACTAAAGATATAAAGACATTTTTAATCTGGCGAAGAAGCTCTCTACTGAATCGTTTATTGAAAATATTCATTTCAATGATTGGACGATAGCATTTCAAAAACTACGAGTTTTCTTTTCCTTGAAAAACTTCAGGTATTTCGACACTATTTGTGAAATGTGTTCCGTTTTTTTTTAGAATACAAAAAAAAGACTAATAAATTTTGTTGTTAAAGTCCATTAATATATCAAAAAACAACCGTTTCCGATGTAAGTAATTCCCATATCAGTAGAGTTTATACATATATAATTGCAAGCTTCATGGCATTTTTAACATAATACGCGTCCGATAAAAATTATCACCGTTATTTTTTATGCAATAAAACATAAAACTACCATCAGTTTGAGTTTACATTGTGATAAAACCCGTTATTAGCCTTTTAGCGTTATAAATTTAACGTAACCTTATAAAAACGTATATTGTTGGGTTTTTTTCAAACTACCATCAATCGAATATACTCAAAAGAAAAAAAAAAGATGGTTTCATTGTCGCGAATATGTATTTTTCCATTTAACGTTCATGTGTTCAGTGGTGATCGTATTCTGAAATGTAAACCTATACGAGTTTAAGAGTAGGCGCCACAGGTGGCACGTATGAAGATATTTTATTTATTGTCTAACTTGTAGATGATTTGGCAATTTTATTGCTTATTTTATGGACGTAAAACACAATATTCCTGCCAACGAATGACAATTATTGAGTCTATAAAATGTATTCTTATAGTCTGAAGAAAAAGGACCATATTTCGCTACGTAAAATTTTGATTACACTTGATTTTATATTTATTTCCTTATAAAAAGAGACAATGAATCCAAATTTAAGAAGAAAAATTTTACATTAGGTTTCTGACTTAATTGACTGTTGATATCTTAGCGATATGAATACCACGCTATATTATATTTAATTTGTTTCCATAAAAGAAAAACCGTGAATCAAAATTTATGGACAAAAGTTTATATCGCGGAGATATCAACAGTCAATTAGGTTTTTGAGTTAATTGACTGTTGATATCTCAGCGATATAAATACGCCATTGCGTTTTTGGGTGACTGACACGTGGCTTCCGAGTATGAATTAATTAATCACGTCATACTTGGGCACAATCTTTAACTAACCACATCGAATTAATTTGCAACAGTGCCACGTATTTCCGTTACAAATGTTTTTTTCGAGTGTTATTACGCCACTCGGAACAATACACCTCACCAAATAATGGGCAGTTTTACTGTCGCCCTAGAAAATAATGACTTCATTCATAACAAAAAATGGGAAATTATCCATTAAAATACGTGAAAAAAAGTTGGTCACACTAACTCGAAGACCGGACGATATGGAGTTGATGAAATTCGAAAAAAACAAAAAACTGTGTAACAGTCGTTTAATTAATGCGTGAAAAAAACTTTAGATATAAATTACACTCTTTTTGTGAAAGAATTGTTTAAAACTATACGACATGTGGCATTCAAAAGTGAATTAAGTGACGAGCAAAAACCGTGTATAACGAAATTAGAGTCATAATAAAGAAATTAGATGCCATTTGTTCCAGTCCCACGATAGATGTTAATAACATGATTGAGGTGCTCGATTACTTTTTCTCTTTTAGTTCTACATTTGATGGGAAAATAAACTGTATAGATATTTTTTCAAAAAGGTGGACGTTAAAAGACACTCTTCCCCAGTCACGTCCAACTCTACGGAAAATAACATTTCATAATTTTATCCCTTCTAACGTACGAGTAGACGTGTTGTCACGTCCAAAAGACTTCTGTGTGTGTGCATTGCTGCTCTCAGCTGGACCCCCTGTAGTGAATTTCACGTTTACCTTCTCATATGTATAGCCAGGCCGTGATTTCTAATTACGCCAGCCAAAGTTGAAGGTTTTATTTTAAATTCACAGGGTGAAACCGTCATGAACAAGCAACAATATACGTTGTTTTTATCTACCCTGTAGTACCCTGTAAGTGTGCACATATCGTGATTAGCACGTTACTTCCATCCAAAGGAATTTTTATTGCATTTGTCTGGGTGCCTCCTGATATTTTTATTGAAGACCGTCGTCTTTTTTTCGTTCGAGATGTTATCGACTAGGAGGAGACATTTCGAAGACGGTTTCTCACAGTAACATCGTCATAGGCGATGCTCGGTGTGGTTGAACTTAAAATAATATTTAATTGGTCGTGTTAATAATAATGCGGGTTTTATTATGGCCGTACGTTTAATATATGTCTAATATACGTCACAAGTGGTTATCGTTAAACTGGCAGATTATTTTATTATCATACGCGTTAACGATTTCATCGTTTAGTGTAATTTCGCCAAACTTTATGGCAACAATGACAATTATTATTTAATGAAACAGCATCGACAAATGAATTTGTAAATGTTCCTGAACACGTGTGACATGCGAAACGTCCATAAGAAATGCAGAAATCCACATGCGTATACAGTGTAAAAATTCTTGCAAGTTATATGTAAGTATTATAAAGAAAAAGCTGTTTCAGGTACATTATATTTGTATGTAAATCGGGTCACTCGATACCTCATCTGCATACAAAATGCTACGTGTTCGCTGTTATTATGATTATTATTAACAACAACCCTGGCTAAAATTGCTGGGAAACATGTTCACTTCTTTGGCCAAAGGATTCAAATTTGCATTTGAGCAATTTTCGTATGTTAAGTGGAGGCATTGAAAACGTTTCTTATTAAAAACAATTAATATTTACATGTACAATTTTAGAAAAGGTTACATAAATTTAGTATAAGAACCTAAACTTTATGTGATCTAGAATATGGAAACTGTAGGTGTTCATGAGCTAAGTAATGCAAACAGTAAACCAATCAGACGCAAGTTAATAAACTTTTAATAAATTTATTATGGTTACGGCAGCACTACTTATTAGGAAACATACAGAAGCGCCTGATTCACTCTAGAATTTCCTTTAAGATTACTCTGTTAAAAAACAATTGAAAATTGCCTCTAGCTATACTTTAACATCTTCATGTGGCACTAATAACCTTTAGCATTGAAAGTACTTTATCGTTCAGCTACTGTTGTCTACGTAATGTGAATGCGATATAAATTTCCCAAAAATGGAATATTTAAAAGCAAAATTTAATGAAAGAATTTTAATTAATATGGACTTTTCACATTTATTATGCCGATTGTATCGTTAATTAGAAAAACATCTGCTTTCATTACATATAAGTGAGTTTTAACTGAAACTAATGCATATTCAATCTCCTAAAAAAACCTATTATTTTCGTTTGGTTCACACAGCAGCTTAAAATTATAAACAAATTGTCGATAAACAAATGATTAAACAGCTTACTCCCTGAAGATGTTCAATATCGCCACACACGATTTGCATGAAAAATACATTGGAAATCACAAATGTGTGTATAATAAATTGCTTTTATCTGTTCAAAACCCAATCCTATGCATATTCAATGCTAAAATGTTGACAGAATCATTTTGTGTAAATTGCTTTTTAAAATGAAATAAAATTAAAATAATGACACAAGGTGAGAAAATAAGATAAAGAAAAAGGAAAAAAGTCGAGAAAGAGGTTTTCGACGATTGAAAGTTTTGGGAAAAAAATAGGCGGGATGGTTGTTTTATCAAAAGACACCCATAAATCCATGGGAAGCGAACCGAACGGGACTGTCAAGATCTTTGCCGCATTATGCAGATTTCGCCCATACAATGCACCATTGTCTATAGTTCTATATAAACGTATGGGACAACTCAATGCATACATATGTATGCGAATGGGCGCAGACCAGATTTTATATTATAAATTCAAAATGGATGACCGACGATGAGTGTCTTCTTCTTCTTCTTCGTCTTCTCGTTTACTGAAAAGCCATTTTTAGGATTTGATTTAATCAAATCCCTATCTAAACATGAAGGTGAAGAGCTACTTCCATTTTAACAGAAGTCTAGAGCACCTTATCAGATTGTATGACGAATTTTATTACGTATGCAAATTGAGGAACGTGGTTGAATTCATTCATCATTTTGTTGGAAAACGACCATAAACAGTGAGATATGCGTTCGTGTAGGTGTTTTATTACCGCAACACTGATGCTTTCAAGGTCTTAATACGGTAGCTATGTAGGTTATATCTTCTTTTTGTTATTAGAGTATGTGAGTTGCTGTTAAATGGCTCGATTTATTTAAATTTTTACTTTTCAAGGGAACCTTTCATGCACCAGTACAATGTATTTTAATTTGTGGTTCCGAAAGTTTAAAATAAAACTAAAGGTTAATTGTAAAAATGTCATATTCACCTGATGCAACACCTCCTGCTAGCATTTCGTTGAAATGTACATCGACTGTTAAACCAACCTAATACATGGAGACACTCCTGGTGATGTTTATCAACTCAAACTTGCTGAGGTAGCTTCTTCTTTTTCTCAACGACACTAGTTAATGACTTTACGACAATCGTTCCCATCTCGTCGAGTCCACCGAAAATATCGAGTTTTATATGTTTATTCCGATGCCTCCCGATATCATCAGGAGCTTAGATAAAAATCACCAAAAAACCACTTTTATTATCGTCAGCTTTTACGATCGATGCTCACCGCGGACTCGGCTCGTCACCATTTTAACGGCTTCCAAATAATTCAAATTATTTTACGAGCCCGACAAACTATTATGACTTGGAAATGTTTTTTGATCTACGAGAATTTTAATTTCTTTTCTTGGTCATCTCTCCAAAAAAAATTAAAAAAATATATTCCCAACGTAACACGTCGCTGCCATGTAGAAAGAGTGTCCGAAACGGTAATAAAGATGCAAAAGATATCGCTGTGTAAACTGATACGGAACAAATTGTAGGAGCAGTGCTGCCAACATCGTACTCCTATCTGATGAGATATAAAACTTTATTACACATGCAAATTACCCAGAATGGTGGAATCCATTCATCATTTCAGCTTACCAAGTTATATCTTGATATAACTCTTTATACGTTTACGTGTAGGTGTCTTATGGGACTACCGTTGATGGTTCACCAAATTATGTGAACCAAAAATATGAACGTAGGTTTATTTTATATTTTTTTACATTACAGAAGGGTATCTAAATATTACACCCCCTGTTGGCCCGGAAACTACAACCGTTACATATACACCCATATCGAAAAGTTTCACACAGACACAAGTCCACTGGAAAAGAGGGTCGAGGAAAAAAGAAACATACAGAAAATAAAATAAAACATTCGTATAAACAGAAGTGTAACAAAAGCGCATTATAAAAAAACCTCTATAGTGTTGTTGAAAATCTGCGGGGGGTCGGGACAACCCCCCATGGAGTGTTACGTCGGATTTGCCAACCCCCTAAACTGGATTTTAATACCGATCGCTTCTTTTCAAAGTTTGAGCGTACAATGTTTAGCGGGAGGTTTGGTCCGATCCTAAGGGAAACAGTCGGAACCCCTTTTTTCCTTGAGGTTGGCAAAAAGTCAACGAGAGTACAACTACAACTGGAGCGAAGCTTAATGTATTAAAAGCATCTGTTTTCGCCACTAATTACCTCAAAGCCGAAGACTAAAATCGTTATTAATCGCTTAGCAGCTTTAGTCTTTTCCGCCTTTAGACACTCTCGTCGGCGATCCGATGATTAATGGTCGGGGTCATCAATTTTGAGATATGTATAGCGTTAAATGTCGCTTTTATACAAGAAATTTTTCCAATCTGGATTACACAAGACCGGTATGTACCGGCCACTAATGAAATTTCATTAAATTTAGTCGTAATTTTTCCAATTCTTTTTTCACGTTAATCAATATCGTAAACTCTACGCTAATTACTGAGGATATTCTTGAAAAAAAGTTCTCGAGGCTTTAATATTTCCTTCATTAAAGAATTTTTCTCGTTATTAATATTAAGGTTCGCAGCTGGATTGCGTCTAATGAATGTGAAAAACGCGGATTTTTTCATTATTCTTACTTTGCTATTTTATTAATATTGAGCTTACAAGTACCCGTCACTTGTTGCAAGCCACTGCAAATTGCCAATATTGATGTTAAGTCTACAATAATCAGATAATTTATGACTCTCAGTTTCAAGCAGCGAGATTTGAACTGTAGAAAGACACATTATGATTGCCATTTTATGGTGGTACTATTGGAGGTACTTATTTCGAATAACACAACATTTGTATTATTGTAGAGAATTCACATTTCAGTTTCATTTTATCAGTGATAATATGATTTCTCGGAGAAAAATTGCAAATTCTCTCAACAAAAGAAAGCTGTCAAAATGGAAAGTGTTGATCATTAATATGGAAAATGTAAGGTTATATTTGAAACAAAGATGACATAGTTGTGAAATGAAGACTGGACAATTTTGAAAACCGCTTTGGATTTTTTCGTTTCAAATGTACGATTTCAAACAAAATGACTACAATTTGATCTCCCTGTAAACATGAAGATGTGAACTGACATTTACCTTGTCAGAGTTAATTAGTGGGGTTTAAATTGGTTAACCAAACAGGTTGTCAATAACAACCCCTTGATAACGAGAGAGTGTCAGCATATTTTCTTAAACACATATATTAGTTGGTGTACGACTCACGCACTCGAAGCAATTTTGAGGCAACAATTATCACACCAAAACTCCGCTAAATCATTAAAAATAATGGCAGTGCACGGCCTATAAAGGCAACGTCAAAAATTGTGCGTGTCTTCGACCATGGATGCAAGCGATCGAGTTTACCACCTATCGCTAATTTCTTCTACCAGAGGCAATTACAGCGAGTCTAATGGNAAGCGATCGAGTTTACCACCTATCGCTAATTTCTTCTACCAGAGGCAATTACAGCGAGTCTAATGGGTCTCAATTGGTATTTCCTAGGCGCCGCGCTTCCATAAAAACCGGCCACCGCATCCACTTGAATAATTGTTATTTAACGAACGTCGCTGCTATTCTTGCAAACGTGTGAGCCGGTCTTTATTGTCTTTAAAACGTTTTTCAAATAAGTCTCAAATTTGAAATTCCAAAAACAAACATTTATTTTATAAAAAAAATGTCAGCGTCCCAATCCAGATCCCAAAGTACTTGAAGTGTTTTTTCTTTTAAAATGGAATAAGATTGCAATCCTGTAAAACCTGTAACGTAGTCCAGTTAACGATTCTTTATGCACCAGCCCTCATCCACGACTCAATGTACAATAAATAAGTCTTAATAAAGACGTTATCTAAGAGCGCGTTCATATTGACAAATGACCTTAGGCCATGTAATAACGTGGACAAAGTCCATAAAACCGAGCAAATTGCTTACAGAATAATTTTACTGGGGGGGAAAATGGGGCCCCGATCGCACGAGAAACGACACCGTTCTGCGTGAATTTACATGGGTTACACGCGTTCAATAAATGTCACTCTTCAGCTGCCCACCAGAAGGTGTAAAATACATGTCTTATGATCATTTAAATGCAAATTTCGGTCATGTTAGAAGCGACGAACTAAATAATTTTCTACACATCGTGGGTTGTACATATAAGAAGTTTCAACATTAACTAAAAATATCCAAACTACATACGTGATTAGCAAAGTGACGAGTGACTTATGGTCCACACTTCGACAACAACTGCGATACGTCACCGCTAACGATACATCTAGAAAGCCGACAAAGATGTACAGGCAAAAAACCGGGGGTTTTTCTAAAACAAATTAGGCGGCTGTGGAAAAAAAGTACGTCAAGCAAGTTAAGCCCTCCTACATTGGACATGTTACGCAAGAACAAATACCAATAGATTTAAATTTAGATCAGTAATCATAATCTATTGATTTGTGTTTGCTTAGTAATGATAAACAACGCGACCTCAGGTGGAAAATGATTATGAATATTCAATGATTTTAGCGTTTACAAGGTTCTTGTACCAGGCAAGTGGATGCAAAAGATAAATTGGTAGGAGATTTAGAAATTTCGTTGCAAATTTTATGCGCATTCGTAATGCCAGAGCTTGAGCTTAGAAACCTGCAAATTGGGTTAAAAGAGTGATTAATGAGGAAATGACCATTTCGTGGAATATGCCAGCCAGTAATGCAGCAAAAAAATAAATCAGGATTATTTTCTTTTTATTACGAGTTAAAATAAGATTCGATGGTACAAACGGCCATTAACGTTTATATAAAATCGTCCCTTTGACAATTGGTTTTTTTTTAAATTTTTACGATTTTCATAACATGACGAAGCAAACCGAGTTTAACTAAATGGTCTGTTGAACCGCACATAACTTATATCGGACATCCGCGTATCTATCTTCATGGGAGGCATTGAGTTTCAAACAGGTGTCAGACTTTGCTCTATCTTGCACCCGATCTAGAAAACGAGCAACTCATTATTATAAATGTTCCATTGTTCTTTTTCGGAAATCTATGTGTGATATCTGCACTTATTTGAGTTTGAGCATTTATGTCAGATTTGGATTACTGTTGTTGTTACGTGCCCATTGCGGACGGTACTTGGCTTTTTGAAATTCTTATCATTTATTATTCAGTGAAAAATTCCGTTAGAATTTCATTGTTTTATTTGATTTTTTTTGTTGCAGATTATTCGGAATGAAACGTTGCGCCCGTTGTCAGGCAACGATCTTATCATCGGAACTGGTAATGAGGGCCAGAGATTTGGTGTTTCACGTCCATTGTTTCTCCTGCGAAATATGCAATTCTCCACTTACCAAAGGTGACCATTTTGGTATGAGAGGATGTTCAGTTTTGTGTAGACTCCATTTCGAAATGCCTCCAGACATGACTCCTAGCGGTCTCTTTGCAATGCACAATTTTCCTGGAAAAACTGATGGTAACACTATTTACACCTACATTTCAATACAATTTAGTTATTTCTTGATTTTTCAGTATATATGCCACCATTTCCCAGTCCTGAATTTCATCCGTCACTGCCGCCACAAGTACCTCCACCACCTATAGAACCTCCAGTGGGTAAATCGCCATTTTTCAATGGACAAACTGGAGCACCCCCAAGACAAAAAGGTCGGCCCAGGAAAAGAAAACCTAAGGATCTCGAAGGCATGACGGCAAATTTAGGTAAGTGATAAAACTGATGGGTTGTTTTTTTGGTGGAATTGAAAGGGCCAGCTGCGGCATTCCTTGAAAACCACCAATAATCTTAACACATTAGGCAAACAAGACGAAAGAGCGAGAGCAAAAAGGTCAGAAACCGCAAGCTGATTATGGGTTATTAACCAGTTTTCGGTTTCGCAGGGAACGATTTATTTGAGTTTTAGCGGTCTGATGATGAAACACGTTGCTGATGTTGAGTTTTTGAAAAATGAAAGACATTTATTTCCCTGACGGAATTTGTCAAGAAATAAATTTATATACATATATTTTTTTTTATGGGCTTCGATCCCAAACTTTTATGATCCCGCAGGATAAAATCTTCGAACGAAACAATGTCGTTGTTGTTTTTCTCAAATGCGGTCGGCAACCAATAAAAACGCTTTTAATTTACAACTTCGAACCGAAAGCAACAATAAAATTCGAACATTGTTCTGAGGCTTAAGTTAGGACTTTCTGAAACCAGAACAGTTTACAAACATTTTACAGGAAACATTTGCAAATTTTGTTCTTTAATTATATGTTTCGACACATAATTATAGTATACCTATACATATATTTATATGTGTTTAATTATATATATTTATGCGTTAAAAATCACGATTATTCTATGTTTTCACGCATAATTTCACTGCGAAATTTGCATGGTCCATATTTCTTGCGAGAAAACAACATTAATTTTTGTAACAAAACAATAAAAAATTATATAACATTAACAATTATAATGGAGAAAACTCCAATAATCACCGCCAGACCTATGTATAGGCAAATTGGAAGTACAATTTAAATGTCATAATTCCATTTCCTGTTTGTTTATTTAAATAAATTTTTCTTTATATTAAAAATATGAAATTACTTCCTTTATACGGGGTGTCACCAATGTCAATATCAAATTGAAAAATGTTCCTTCGTGGTATCATTTTTTTAAAAATTTTGATAATTCAATTGGATACACCCTGTATTACAGTTTCCTTTTTCTAGTCTGTGGTATATACTATACTTTATGAAGTTTTAAGACGCTTTCTTAACCAATAAAATCAAGTACACTTCATTGGATTTAAACGGGGAGCAGTTAAAACTAATGGAATATTTAGGTAAGTCAATTGCGTGATATCTCAATTGCAATTTTTTCGCAATAAAAAGTGATTGTCCAGATTAAATTTCCAATCGATTTTATTGTCACTTTCACTATCTAATGGGAATTAAAAGAAATATATTTACCTAAAAAGGCCTTCGTCAATTACATGTATGAAATTGTTACTATAATAATGCTTTAAAAACAGGAGGTTACGGTGAACGAAACCTAAAATAAAAATTATGCCCATTGAGAACAATAAACTTGTGTGATAATAAGGATATAGCTCTAACGTATTGCCACCCCACCATAGCTTTGGGGGTAATAAAGAGAGGATAAGGGTTCGACCAACAATAGGGCACATACAAAAGTTTTTTTTAGGGCTAATTTGTTTGAAACATATGAGAACTGGTCCTGTATATAGGGTCATAAAGGTTTTATTGATTCGATAAGGCGATAATCGTGATTTATTTTGGTGTCAAAGCTAATTTTTACATTAAATTAATTAGAGAGTGGCACAGAAATTCTTTCGTGAAAAAGCGAAAAATGAAAAAAATCATAGAGAAAAGTTTCTCATACTTCCATATCAATAGATGTAATCTTTAATTGCGGTTAAGCGGCTTTCCCAAGGGACGCGTGTCGGGTTTTTAGCATCAACAATGGGTCCCCGAAACGTGTAACCGAACCCAAACAAGCACACATTAAATTACGATTGTTATCAAAATATGCGTGAGTAATCGTTTTATACATCCAGGTATGTTTATGAAAACATTTTCCCAATAAGGCCCTTTGGAGGGGGGAGGGATTGACAACAACAATATAACCTTCAGACCTTATGAATACGAGATGTTTTTGTTGCAGATTTAAATCAAGAATACTTAGACATTCCATTTGGACGATCGCCCGGCACTCCTGGACTTCATGGATCCAGTCAACGGACGAAACGTATGAGGACTTCGTTCAAACATCACCAATTGCGAACCATGAAGTCGTATTTCGCCATCAATCATAATCCGGATGCGAAAGACTTAAAGCAGCTTTCCCAGAAGACTGGCTTGCCGAAACGTGTTCTGCAGGTAACTAGTGTCTTGTTGAGTAATAGAATAGTGCCATGTGATTATTCAGTGTCCATGGGGGCTGCTAGCAATTAGCAGAAATAGAAACGACACCGTGTGGAAACAAATGAGTCTTGACTCTTGCTGTCTTTTAATATTTTTTTTACTTTTGAAAGTAAGTTACGCATCGTCAAGTCGAGAAAGATGCCTATTTCTCTTGATCCGATTGCATGGTGTGTTCATTTTCCAGAAGGAAAATGCTTAAATTCCGCGCCAATTAACGACGACTGTTTTTTTTCTTTGACTTCTTTTTCTTATTTCAGTTGGAATAAAGAGAGAGTGCCCGCCCGGGCAATTAATCAAAACTGCGGCAAAGAGTGGCACAGATTAGCATTCTGGAAATAGCTATAGCTCTTGATAAATGTCGCGTTTGTCTGGATAAATGTAGCGCTCGCGCGCATCCAGCCTGATATATTATTTCCGAGGGGATTGTTTTTTGCCGCCATCTATCTTTCCGGGCGCATGTTTTTGTAATAAACGTCAAATCTGTTCTTCCAGTTGTTTTGTATCTTCAAGCTAAATTTGTTGGACGATTTGAAAAGGTTGCGACACTAATTGCCCCTCCCTTTTCTTCCTGAACGGGAAAAAATACCGAAATACTCTTCGGCATCTTTGTTGCGATTATTTAAATAAATCTGAAAATAAATCGCATCAAGTGGAATCTTAATGACTCATCGGCTTATCTAAAATTAATCTTATGTAATTGAGGTTTAATATACCGGTCTGGTTGCGTTGAAAACTATACAGGGCAAGCCGATATAGCAATTTTCAACTTACGATCTCGTAAACTCCATATCCACATGCGAAGGAGATCGCAATTTTCGAAAGTATATTCCCAACAAATTAATATTAAGTTTATTGTTATGTGTTTTTAGCTAAAGGACTGCTTGTTCTTTTCACTTCAGGCCATTCGATCCAAATATAATAAAATTGCACGATCATAAAAATAAAGAAAAAAAAAACATGTGTAAGATCGAACGAAATATCGATACTGTTAAGCCGAGCCAATATCATAAAGAAACGAAATCAATTTTTGTGTCCACGGGAAGACCATTTGGCGCAATCAGAAGAACGGTGTATCGTAAATCGTATCGGTAATCGATTCGGTCTGTTTCGCCCCAGTTAATGGCATGTTTATTTTAAATAAAGTGTTGCCTTTCGTGTGTGGCGAGGATTTAACCAACAGATTAACTCTCATTCGTATAAACATACTTAAAATACATTGTCAGACCGACAAGATCCTTATTATTTATAGGTGTATTGTAGTGAGCAACTGCATAATGGCAATTCAGAAATGTCAATGAGATTGAAAAACAAGTCCTTTAGAGATTTCTTCAGTTTTAATTCATTTGGAAGGAGTTCTCCAAAAAAACTATATATAGTTTGCCTTTTTTTTATCGATTTCTTTACATTTTATTCGTCTTTTATCACCTCTTTTACATAAATTCTATTGAAAATACTGTCCCTATGCAATAAAGCAAGCAAGAGTTTTAAGGACTCGTAGGGAACAGCAAGAATCAAACTAGTTTGTGTTGGTTTTCTAAACACTCGAAACTTTGATATGCATTCAAATTGCAAACTTCCCCATTTCTATGCAATTTTCTATTTAAAATTTTACCATTTTACCATTAGATGGCTAGAAGTATTCCATGTCATCACCTATTCCTCCTGTATTTCTCTGCAAACTCCATTAATTATTTTTCTTAATTTTTCCACCCTTGTGTTCAGTCATAAATTACTTTCCTCTTTTGTCAGTTTGTTAAAATCCTGTATCGATTCAGAATATATATTTTGTATCAACATGAAACAGTCTCCGTTTTCGACATTTTAAGCCCCCCCGGTGCAGAAAATCCGATGCCGCCTCCCCTGCCGCCACCCGGAAGGGAAATAAATCTGAACGTCGTTCCCCCAGTCGGTGGCGGCTCCAATTACTCGAGCCAACGACGGTGAACCCTTGAAATCCCGAGGGATCACGCAAAATGAAACGGGAGAATCTTTTTGATGACGAACAGCGACGCCGCCGCCAGTCCTTAGACGCCATTTTTCTTTTTATTCTCTCGCTCTCAAAAAGGGGGGAGAAAAAGTTTTATTTTATTTTAACATCGTCTGGAACGGACTTGATCCAGACAAGACAAGATTAAATAAAGAAGGCAGTTAATTTGTGAAGTACGAGCCTGATATAATCTTGGTATCAATCATAATTTGCTCGGCGCAATAAATCATTCTTATACACCGGGCAGAGTTTTAAAATTCCAAAAAAATTTGCATACCTCCCATCCGTTCATCATTTCGACACTCGTTTTCTATTAAATACACGGAGGACATTTTTTTGGAAAATAATTGCGCACCTCAACATTCGATGGAGCAATAAATTCATCATTTTCCCCAGAAAATTACCATTTTGCCGTTTTAAATTGCCTCGCAATCTATTTTGGGCGCATTATACCGCCCACCTCTTCCTAAGTATATTGAAAATCAATCGAACTGTCATAGCCCATAAATTTATGGGCCTGTGAGACCTTAAATCACGGTCGCCGATCTGCCCTGGGCCGTTGCGGGCCGTGCCGCCGCCTCTCTCTAACGAGTTCTAAAACAAACGTGTACCAAAACGGGAAAAAGACAAAGAGCAAAATAAACATTCGCCAACCGGTAAAGGATTTTAATGGTCCCAGTTTTTATGGCGGCCTTGGGCCAAGTGGATAACATTTTTCAATTGATGCGGATGACTAAATTCTCCCTCTTCTTCTTTGTATTCATTTCGACACTTCAAAAAAAAACAGGAACCTCCTCCTAAGTTTTTTTACTTCAGATATTTTGTAGAATACAAAACTTTTTCTCTTTCATTCAAACAGAATTTCCGAGCCAGAAGTTTGGATTTTTCGTTGATTTTCGAATAAAAAAAAGACTTTTTAACCTCCGCAATAGGAAAGCTTAAATAAAAGATGCGAAAAAAAAAAAAGAAATGAAATTTCCAATTGCGGCACAGTTAGATGTAGGGACTGTAAAGTGTAATTATTCGAAATAGTAGTTGGATGGGTATTGGAGTAGTTAATTAAAGTATTATGAGCAGTTCGTCTCGACTAATCAGGTGAGTAAAACGTCCTGTTTCGCTCCCAATAAGGTCGCCACTATTAATAACAATAAACCGAATGTGCCGATAATCGTCTTACGAGAACCGGCCTGGTGGACGTCGTCGAATGTGCAAGAATTTCCGAGGGCCCATTATCATTTGTTAGGCCGCTTTTGTATGGCCGCAACCGTTGGCAAAAAAGTCGAGTGGTAAGGTATTCTACCATTGGCCGATACCCATTGAATTCAATGGTTTTTGTTTGCGACAATTTGCAAAAGATCGAACCCGTCGAACGTGAGAATCGGAGAGGAGTCAGAATGTTATTGTTCCTATGGTCGTTAAATTCTTGTTAAAGTTGCCGTTTTTCTTTTTGCGGATATTTACGTCTTTGTTTCGGACAACCAATCCGATTCCCCGAATTTTATTAGGGTAGCTAATGGTTCTCGATTGTTGCAGGTTTGGTTTCAGAACGCGCGCGCCAAATGGCGAAGGATGATGTTGAAACAGGAGGGAAAATCTGGTGAAAAGTGTTCGGGTTCTGAGAGCATGAGCGATATGGACATTTACGGGGGACCTGGTGGGCCGGCTTCAATGGGCAGCAGTATTGGCATGGCTCCACACAGTCCCCCATTCATTCTACCAGGCGGAGGCAGTCCTTCAAGTCTCGATTGCTCTTAAGAAAGAGCTGCTACAAAGAGAGTTTCCAATTTTCCATTAAATGTAAATCGTAAATAGTGTTTTGTAGAATTCGTTTTCTTAGAGATACTCTTTTTAATCTAGTATAGTTAAATTATTATTTAAATCAAGTGTTCCTAATAGGTACTCAGCAAAATGCATCGTATAATAGTTCTGTAATAGTCAGAAGTCTTCCATCACTGGTTATTTAAAAAACTGTCTTCCTGAAAAAAATGGCCAAACTTTTTTTACTCAGTATTTGTCATTCAAAAACAGAGGCCATCCAGAAAATTGAGGTTTTTTCAAACTTATTAATTTCCTGTATATAGTAATAGCTACCGAAATAAGCGGTAGCACCTTTCCTAATATAATAAAAATTACAATTATTAAATTAGTGTGTTATTTCACCACCCAATCACTGTCAAAAAATTGTAATCACTAAGGAGCGCCATCACCCTCGTGACGAGGGGTTGCCATGGAGTTTCCTATGAGAAGGGGTCGTATTTGAGGTAAGCCAGCTTATGCCAACTGGGACCAGACATATGTTGCTTGTTAGGGCGAGTCAAGATGTATCAATTATATCGCTTTACGTTAAGGGGTTCACTATAAAATAATTGTTGTCAATTTATTGAAGAAAAATGATTATTAAACCGCACAGACAGGAAACTGAATTATCAAAAGTGAACAGGTACGAAAAGGAAGGAGATCTCTTTCTCTTTCTGTTTTGATCACAAAAAAAATTCACCGTTTCAACAACTGGTTATATAGCGCATGGTTGGTATTCCAATGAATAAACCATCGAGGCTTCGCATTCGCTATTGATAAATTCTTATTTCTTCTGGAATCGAACCAATAAATAAACGGGGCCGACCGGATACGGTGACATTCTGAAGCGTACGACCATTGTTCATTTCATATTAACGAAACGAAGTCGTTTCTGCTTTTATGGAAGGCGGTACGCGAATGAAAAACTATAAGACACGAAGGAAATTCTACCACCTTTTCACAAAGTACCGTTGTACAGTAATATTACAAAGGGCCATCTCAATACACCTTAAACATTGAAAAAAAAATTGCCTAGAAAAGACTATACTATACGTAACTTTTTGAAATCCCTTTGCAAAGCGAATGAGCGTTTATAAAAGGCCCTCGACCTGAGTTAGTCCTGCTGAAATAATCAAGTTCGACAGACGGATAGTAAATCAGCTTTATGTCTAAATCAATGGACATGCAGAGGGTAAAAAGAGCCCTCAAACGAGGGGCTCAAATCACAGATAACATCTGAAACACCAAACTAAACGGGTTGATTAGGATGATATATTTGCACCGTCGATGGTGGTAGGTACATTAAGTGGGTTGGCCAACCCTTTCCAATTTACGTTCATTGTTGCCAGAGTTCTAATCTAATAAAATATCTCGCGAAAATATTTGAAATCATTTGAGTCACTTAACATGGGCTCGAAATGGTCGGAACCTGGGTCGACCCCTTTTGCAAATAACAATGATATTGATTAAATAGAAAATGGAAAAAATCCGTTAAATCAACAAACGTACGCAGTCATAAGTGGGCTCCTGCTGCCTGTTCAACGTGAACAAAAATTAATCCAAAACCCAAACATAGGGCGCTACAAAATGAATGACTTCCATAATCTTGTTTACATTGGAATTACCACACTTTCAGGCACTTTACAGGATTGTTATGACAGGTCGTCGCTTTAAATGTCTCCCAGACATGCGTGCGTTAGATGTTCAAGTGTATAGTGAGTGTGTCAGGTCGATTTAATAATAGGAAAATACCTGTTTTGTATTTTTTTGGGTCTGTCGAGTGGGTTCTACGTAAGGGATTTTACGGTTGCAAAAATTATTGCTCTCGCGGGTGTAGCGTAGATCAACATGGAGCAATTATTTTCGGTAAAAGTCGTTCCAGAAGAAATACGATCCACGAGGTCTCTTTTTCGTGTCTGCGGTCCATATTTCACGGGAGCAGAAAGAATTTTTTGCGTGCGGTACCGATTTGGAACTAATTCAGCGTAGAGCCGTTCTGGCGGCGCCAAAAGAAGTTTGAAACAAAAATAAAAATACAGTTTTCTTCTCGTTGAAAGATGCACAGTATCTATAGGCAGGAATGTAATAACAAAAGAACACCTGAATGTTAATATACAGGGAAAGATGCATCAAATTGATTATAATCCCCGGTAAATCCTGTCAAACGAAAATCAATTATGCTCGTTATATCGTTAGTCGCTCCCTTGTAGCTCTTTGAATACAGGTGCTCCAAAAATTAATCCTATAAAAGTTCGTCAATACAGTGAAATTCTATTATGACACATGCATACGAGGATGGATCAAAAAGTTGTTATCAAAGGGCTTTGTGAACAGAGATCTGATTCGTTTGCTTTAAACCGATTAGGTGTTATGACATTTTGCAAACTAAACGAATAAATTTTGTAAGAACCATTCTTAAAACGGTCAGAATATAGATACACATGAAGCGGTAAGACAATAAGTGCACCAGTTTCCTTTTAAGGGGGGTTG
Source organism: Hypothenemus hampei (assembly GCA_013372445.1). Taxonomy (NCBI): domain Eukaryota; kingdom Metazoa; phylum Arthropoda; class Insecta; order Coleoptera; family Curculionidae; genus Hypothenemus; species Hypothenemus hampei. The sequence goes on from JABRWK010000007.1 coordinate 1,772,921, forward strand.
TCTATCATCAGGAGTCGGCGATTTTATCTCTAACAAAACCATGTCTAAACGCTGTAATGCGAATCAAATAGACAAGCTCGCTGGTCAGTACTCGAGAGAATATTGCATAGATACAAATCAGAATAACAAAATGTAATGAATTGTTCCTCTGCAGGAATTTTAATTTAACATCTACTCAAACATCGTGTTCGACTTAAATAAGAACTCGATTTTTATTTGCGTTTTTGTATCTGCTTTTATTTATTTTATTTTTTATTTTTTGTTTTTTAATAAAAATTTAATTCGTGTTTAAGAAACAAAACTGACGCATCATTATCCGCAAGTCAAACTCAATAAAACACTCGGTACATAATATGAGAAAAAAGAGGAAATATATATAAAAATAAACATTTTATCAAGATTTGTTAACGCACCGCCAGATCGAATTAATTCCTATTTGATAAGACTGCGCGTGAGACTGTGCCTTCTTTAATATAAAATCTCTCTGTTTCAGCATAGTACCGCATCGCAAAACGCGCAATTAAATGCATTAAGGCCCTAATCTAATTCTGAAACTAGCAGTGAATAGACTAAGCGTACATTTACAAAAGGATTTTTTTCTACATGTAATTTATTACAACGAAAAACTTTCCAGTTTGACGTCTCAATCAAGCCTCTTATTCAGTGGTACCTACTCGTGTGAAATTTTTTATTAATAATTATATTTTACCATTAGCGACTCGTCAAGGGTTTAAATAATAAATTATTCAGTTTTTCAACTAGTACTGTACATATGTGAGAAGAGCTTGACGAGGAATAGCTCAAGTATACTTAACGAGTCGTCACTGTTTGAAACTAGCTCTAATTGAGATTTATCTTTCTTTGAGCGGGTAAGCCCGCGTCACATTTGGGTGTGATTCGGGCGCAATACGTTACGCCTATTGTAGCTTTTTAACGCCTTTAACATGATAAACAATTTTATTGTGGCCTACCGGTAACGGGGACAATAGGCTCGTAACGAGGTTGGTTAGACTTGTTTTCTTCTTGTGCCGCAAAGTGATGTTGAAATTTCTTCAATTATCTAGAGAGTGTCATCAGCTTGCGAGAAGAAATTTAATTATCATCGTGTATTTTTTTATTAAATATTGAACCCCTTGTATACTTTCATTAGAGATTCTCGTGTTGAGGGTAGTAGTGGTAGTTGGCGTCTATCAAAAACTCATATTAACGAATCCAATTTGTAGAACGGCCAAGAGTATTAAAAAGGCCCCACCAACCCCTTGACAATGGCGTAACGTAGGCTCAAAACAAATGAAGCACGTTCGGATTTTCGGTGTGGTTGCCCTAATGAATGGTTTACGGAGGACACGTGGCCGGCACGTGTTACGTGCCACCGGTCGCTCCGGGATCAGGAATAATGCCTCCGACAAGTGCTTTTAATGTGAGCAAAGTCCGTGTAATAGACCATGGACCCCAACATTCTTAGTTTTTTCGCATTTAGAACAATCGATCTCTTCTTGTTCCCAGGATATGATCCGATTCCATTTCGGAGAGGGTGTATTTTTCAAAAGGAAAAAAGTCTTTTATCGACTGTTTATGGAAATCGGTTGGCTTGTTTTTTTATTTCTACCCTAAAATTTGCAAATATTTAATGCCATAGTTGTGTAATAATTTTGTTTTGTGCTGAAGACTGGTCCAGAAATTTGAAAAAGTCGCTTGAGGTTAGATTGGGTGAATTTGATAGTAATTCTAATTATCTCTCAGTCAGCCCACCTCAATGCCGCGTCATTATTAATGGTCTACTTCCTGAGCGGGCAGATATCGTATGTCCTGATACGCTCTGCAACCCAAAATAGTTTTTCATTTGACATAATTCAGAACAAAATAGCTTTTTTAGTGTTCCCAAAACACGATCCATATGTTTAATTAGTGTGACCATAAACGTGGTGTGGCTAAGAATTAAAAGGAAAATTTACCTTGTGCCATATGGCTCATTAGTTGCAGTCGTTTCCCTTGTTTTTCATTTTTTTTTTTCTTTAATTTCGATCTTTTTTTCCGGTAAATTAATGAGAATTTTGCAAAATTGCTCCACAAAGCCACAAGAACAGTTTCAATTTAATTGGAAGGGTATCATTCGAGAAATTTTTTAATATGACTTGACATGAGAAGTTTCAAAGCAATACTCGTACGAGTCACATGTTAACCACATGTTGACAAACATGTGCTTTTCTATGAATTAAACTGATTGATGAACTAGATCCTCTGACAAGTCGAAATAATTATAAAGAAAAAAAATTCAACAGCAAATCACAACTAAATCCCAGTTAGTACATGGCTGGCTACCCCCAATATGCTTTCTGATTTTCGATAATTGCATCTCAGGGGATCGTTTCGGTTCCTGCTGACTGTGCCCTCTTCTCTCCCTCTCTCCCGCTCTCTCTCTTTCTCTCTCACTCTTTATTCCTGCGAACTCCGTTGTTGCAGACGACCGACCCTCTTCTGCAGCTAAATCCCCCCAATTAACGGGGTGTAATACAGCATTCAACAATGGTGGCATGTGTCATTCCAGATTTGAGATGTTTAACGTTATATGATGGGAGGCAAAGTACACGACTCTTTCTTTATTTCATTTCCATGTAAGTCAGGATATTGTTGGAATCGAGTCGTTGCTTTGAACAGATTCCATAGATTCGTGTTTCCTAATTTATCATCCCCTTTGCATTCCGGGGACTCCTGCCAGTCGCCCTAATGCGGTGGAACGTCGTTGTCACACATGCGTGTAGCAAAACCCGATCCATCGAGTTAATTGGGGCGAGTGAGAGAGTCATTAATATTTCATCTCAGTGATTTAGAGGATGGCATCGTTGAACTTGAATCACCCACTTCCCAATTATGACAGGATATGCCGTACTTTCGGGGTCACCCGTGTAAAGTTTGTTACTTTTTTTTAATTGGTGGCAACGCGTTTTTCATATTTGACACCAATCAAAACTTTTTAGATTTTTAGAAAATTGAACTTAATATTTCTTTGTTAAGTATGTACAGGGAAAGTACATTAACTTCAACTTTCTAAACACAATTGAGTACCTTCATAAAGAAGTTTCCCATAAGGCCATAGATTAATAGAGTTTAAAGTCAAGATAAATCTTGTGGGTGTGATAAATTATAGACCTCGAATTGTGAAATAGTGATGACTGTCAAAATTTCGACTGTCACCCTGCATACCATTGAGAACGGTTGCGCAAAGTCATCGTCTGAAGATTTTCTCTCTCTGTAATGATGAATGATGGTAGTGGCTACTGCAGGTAAATATCCCAATGATATGGAACTACGATAAGTCGAACATCTAGCAAAAGTAATTTTTTAAATCTCACGCTGAAACAATAATGTTACAACTCAATTCCAAGAAATAATGTCAACAGACAAAGCCGTTTCAATCCTTTATGATATGAAATCTGACACCGACCAGTCGAAATATAGTTTTTTTTTTAACATGGGCGTATCGCTTTCGATATTCGACGAAACGTTTTTTCTTTTGCCCTCCGCAGGATTATCTCTAAACATCACAAAACCTAAACTATTACTTCGGTGACAAGTACCACAAAACACCCAGGCCTATCTAGTTGATCATGTATATTCGAAAACTTGTTCCTTTGTTTTTTCTAATGGTTATTGAAATGAACTTGGTCATCGATCATTTTTTTTTCGAACTCAATTTTCGTCAATGCAAGATAACACGTCATCTGCTCGAATTGAGCGAGGAAGAATGATAATTTTAAAGTTTGTTTCAGGAAAGGAACAACTAGAACTTCTTTTGAAAAATCATAAAAGAATTTCTGATCAAAAACCACCCACAATTGAGCCCTCGTCATTTTCTCGCTCTCCTCGAATGAAAAAAAAAATAGTGCAAGTCATACAAATTATATCAATCAGGCGCCATAAACCCTACTTAGAAGGCTGCCGACGAACCATCAATAGAACTGTTGAATTTCGAAGACGCTTTTTTTTTTCTTCAGCTCGAAGACGTTTACTGCCATATTATGTTTGGCTTCGAGATGTGTGAAAGAATGCCGCGTGATGAAGAGATTATGGGAAATAAAAGGGGGATGATAAATTGTTGTTAATTTTAAATGGACCTTGAGGTTTTGAAGATGTTCAAAGGCTATTCTTATGGCTGCGGTCGGTTGGTACTAGTGAAAGTTTAAATTTAATCAACAAAAAATAGAATCACTGTTACTAACATTTGAATTGGTGACTCCAAGAACAGAACAAGTCCAAAAAATTCTTTTATATGAGTGGGCAATACGGTGACATTACTGTTTGTGGAGTTATGTTTTTTGCTGTTTTATCTTTTACTATCTTTTTGGACTCATCGATTCATTTGTAGATGTCGTTATTTCCAGTTCATTTACCCGAATCATTATTTATCTTTTAAATAATTTATATCTTCCCTGAGACGTTTTAGTAATAAATTTCAACAATACCGAGGATAATTCTCAACACCCACATAAAACCTCCTTGGAGGCGCCACGAGGTTCCATAAAGCGCCCATAAAAAATCGACCTCATCTAACTTCAATTCGCTTCAGAGCTGAAAAACAAATAAAGAAAATTTATAGGTCGTCGAAAAGAAGGATCCATTTCGTATGCATTAAAATTTTAATTCATTCACTATATTTGTTTTGCTTATTATTATCCGTTGTCGGGCGCAGATTACTATTTAAGAGGCAATCATCCTCCGGTTCTTCTTCTTCATCATCATCGAACCGAACTGAGATTTATGGTTTTGCGGGGTGTATTTGCTACAGCTTCTTCCATGGTTATGATCTGATGACATGGAACAATCATTTGTTTATTAACGAACTTGATATGTGATGTAAATTCGAATTGAATACAATGGAGGAAAACGTCCAAGAAAATTGAGGCTCGTCCAGAGTCCGCCTTGTCCTTATCTTGTCTTTTTTTTCTCTGCCCAAACAATACAAAATCGCCGTATAATCTATTGTGAAACTCGGGTTATAAATCTCGAAAGTACAATTCCAGTTGACCTGTTTTCGTAAAATACAAGAGTCCATTTTAGTGAAGCACAACTGTGTTCTCGATTTTTCAATTTAACTTTCACCATTTCAACTTTTTGCAAATTGAACAAATTGTAACCCCCTTAGGAATATCATGTCTTTGTTTGACCATGATTTTTGTATGATTATATTGGATATTTGATTGGAAAACAAACAATTTAAGGTAAAACCTAGAACATAGTAGATTGACATTTCTATGAAAAAGATCATTTTATCGACTTTAAAATTGTTCTCACCTGTATTAAACAGGGTACAAATAGGGTTGTTGCACTTGTTGATGTATAAAGATCATCTTAGGTGGCCCACCCTGTACATCTCAAGATCAACTTATGAATATTTGTTATCTTTGAGGAAATATCGCCGCAATAGCAACCTATGGAGTTCGATACGTGGGGCACGGGTCCATGATCGATTTTTTTTCCAGTGTCACTGTCGGGCCCTGTTTGTGGCCCCCAGGGAGCCAGATTTCGACCTGCGGGAGTTATGATTGTCTATGGTGATGACTCGTGCCTCGTGGTCACTTTATTGATCAAAAATTGATTGATTGAGTTTTCGATTCGGGAAGCAAGATGCGTAACTAAAATCGTGCAATTTATTTAAACACTTGGAAAAAAAAACGGCACATTACCATTAATGCAACACTGATTTGATCAGGAGCAACGCGGCTATTTATAAAAATGAGTGAAATTTTGCATAAAGAGCTACTTTAAAAGCATAACAGTGCTCCGAAGGCAGCTTGTTCAAGGTACGATAAAGATCGGAGTAATTGCTGGTAATTTTTCGTAAGAATCGCCCAATTTTTTATTAGCGCGAATTTAAAATATCTGGCCGGCCTATCAGTTTTTAACGAATATTTGCACTTTTTTTTTAATAAGGAAGGGAAAAAGCTGCTCATTAACGACGATAATCAATTAAAATCGTTGAAAATTTTCTCAAGTGCTCCCGTCTATGTTAATTTAGCGGACACGGAGCATTTGGCCAATGTGATAACAATGGAATATTAAACATTAATCGAGTTTAATGATCAATCCTAGTTCAAGAGCGAACTTTAACCGAAAAAAAGTATTTTTTAACGCTGTCACAGGCCGTTATATTAGATAAATGAGATGGAAGATAACTTAACAACGTTGCACGTAGTACGAGACTTGTGTAAAAATATTTTACACGTTTTATGGAAATGTCCGAATAAGTTATGTTTACGAGGATTTGTGGACCGTGTTTAAAGTGTCCCTTTTTGTCGTGATCTTCATCAGATAATAGTCAAGTGGACGTTTATACATTGAATTATTGCATTCGGAACCATCGAGGGTCAGTTTAAGACAAAAAAATACAACATACTAACATACGTATTTCGTAAATATTTGTTTTAAGGGATCCTGTTGCAAGATACTCTAGGAATCGTCCAAGGAGTTCGTTCTTGTACTTTCAGTTCTCTGATTTGCTACTTTGTTGGCTCTAATTCCAGCTCATGCTCACTTTTTTGCTTAAGATCGAGTAATTATTAGCATCTAACACTATCCGATTTAACGCCCTTGTATCGTTTTATTTTTAGATGGTCCACGTAAACTGCAGTCAGCTTCGGGCGATTTCCTAGATTTAATTAATGAATATTCCGCAATTAATCTTTCCTCCACCTTGCTAATAGTTTAGAATCATTTATTATGCGCTTTAATGCCCTCCAATTTGGAAACGTCACTGGACTTCATTAATCAAAAAGTTTGGACGTTTATTCGGCTCGTAGTTGTAGAAGAAAAAATTGATTTAAGAAATCTGTATCAACAAGAGCCACACGGTAAATTGCTTCCGCCTAGCTTTATGCAATAAATTGTTGATGAAAAAAAAACAGAATCTGGTATAATACCTATATTTTTTTTCTTTTGACATTGGCCTGGGCCCTAATTTTGTATGGTTCGCGTTCGTGTATCGATTGCGATCCATTTAATTTAAATATAAATTGAAGAATTAACGTTTAATGCATATTAAAACAAACCGATTATGAGAAATTGATAAGATTTCTCGTGGTTTTTAACAGATACAATTAAAGAAGAAGACCGCTCTTTGGGTTCACGGTGTTATTACAGAGCGGTTTAGTGTTAATGGAAAAATTTATGTCTTTATATCGTCATAAATCTCGATGATAAATTCTGTTTCATAATTTGTTGCGTGCCCAATAAATTCATGTTTTATTAATTTTTATGTTACGCAACTTTAATAAGTTATGTACCTGCCTTGTATGATAACTCATTAATATTTAGGTGTAAATTACGAATTTGTCTTCGGGCCATACATACTTCTAACAGTTCTCCTCCTTTTGCTCACCTACGATTAATCACTCACTTTCCAATCTTTCTGGCAAAAATTCACGTCATCAATAAATCTTCGAGCTTAACTCGAACGCTAAACAATATAAAGATGTAAAAATCACTTGAAACTAACAAGGAATATTCCCTTACATTGTTATTTGTGTTATCCTAGATAACAACGTATCGTTTTCACAAAAAGACCGATCCGTAAGAATCCCCCTGTCGAAATCCGATAGGATAACATTTTATGTGGTTTTCGGATCTTGCCGTTTCCTACGGAGTTTGGTGCCATATGGACCACAGTTAACACTCGAAATTTTACCATCTCCTAGAACAGACATTGTTAGATGTTGAGCGATAACAGTAAAAAACCACAACATTCACATAACGTACGACACTTGTATTATATTCCAGGTTCTGTTATCTTTACATCTTTTTTTTTAAATATATCTCAGTAAAAGTCTCACACGTTCGTCGGTCAGAAGCATCGTGTAACCGTGGACCTCTTGCTCTTGCTGGTTTCTATGAAAAAAGCCACTCGAGCAGAGTAATTTTTAGTCGTAAAATGCGACCCGCTGTGTACGTAAAAACAACATGCGTTTGCCACGAAATTCTCTTCTCATACTCATCAGAATTATTTAGGCATCTTTATGATTTGTCATATGAAAATATCATAAATTATAACAGAATGGGCCTCTGTTTCTTTGTATATTTTTTATTTTCAGAAACGAGAAATGACTTATTGCTACTTCACTTTGACGAATTTTAAACAAGAAATGTGGACGGTTTTTTAAAAAACCCCTGCTGGATCACATAATAATGATGTGCAATTTTCTTTCAATTACAGAGACATCATTCATCATTAATTAACCCTCAAAGATCTAAATTGATAATTTAGCAGCGTAAGAAAACACACACACACACACAAATACACACACACACACACACAAATACACACACACACACACGAGTTTCCAACTGAAGGGATTTATGACTGTTTGTCCCACCCACTTCCCCCGGTTGTGTGATATATGACAGGGGAAACACATTGGCGCCTAAGAATTTTAATGATAAAATGTTACACGTGAAGTTGTGAGATGGGGCGCGGAAACTCTGTTTGGAAAACATAAATTTTCCAATTAGGTAAAGGTAACAAATAAACGGTTGAGAAAGGTCGTAGTATTAAAACTCAGCTGCTTATGTAAAATTTTTGTCAAATTTTCATCTCACGCCACTCGCAAGATGCTGGGTACGGCGTCAACGGATGACATACGATGACTTCCGACAGCGGAATGCCATTACGCGTGTTGCTATGATCTCAGATAAGGACACTACGGGTCAGAGGTTTGGACTTTCTACGTACAGGCTAGATTTTTATGCTTTACGTGCAGTAAATGGATAAACTTTTCTAGTTAATTAAATATTAATAGTAAACTAGAGGAAAGATTTCAGCTTGTTAAAGTCGAAATTTAAAATTGTCCATTGTTATTAGGCATTAAATGCAAAATCCTATTGACAGTGGTACTTAATGCTTTATTAAAATCCGCTTAGAAAGAGTGTGACCGAACGGGGGCGGGTGTAGGCGGCGCATCTTGAGAAAAATCGGCGCCAACGGTCCTGTCAAACGTCAACCGTATCACGTTTCAAGGTGTCGGCTCATTTGCACTTTTGCCAATTTGAATGTGACACCGTCGGTAGCAGGAAACAGGCATTTCGTTCATTAAATAACTTCAACCACCAGTTGCCACATTTACAATTTAACGTTTTTTAAACAACACCCCGTTTAGTGATTTTAGTAAACATTTTTTGGGGTTAAAAATCCAATATTTTTTTCAAAATTGCATGTAGTCTATGTGAGTATCTCTTGTCAATTACAGCCAATTAGCTTCTTGTGCGTGTTCTGTCAGAGATCGAGACTTCTCTTGACCCCTTACTTTGAAACATTTTCAGTGGCGTAGAGCGCATGTAGATAGTCTTACATAAAGGAAAGTCCTTGGCAATATATTATCCAAATAAAGCACAATGGTCTTTAAAAAATTCCCGAAAAGCTTCAATTAATACTGTTTTCATTGTTAATGAATATGTTACTCATTAAGTAAATAGGCGCACCGCCAATGATATTGGCGACATTCATCCTTTTCATGTCGAATCGGTTTCCCTAGAAATCAGGACATGACGACATGACATCGCTATCGTGAGGACCGCCAATTTGGTCTGGAGCAGCAGGTGACGTTTCGTTTTTTTTTATCTATTTCCTTAGCAACCGAAAATTCGAGTTAAATTCGAAAATTGCAAGGCATCCCCGATTATCTTCGAGACAAATCGTCACGCAAACCCATTTCCGAAAAGAATGACAATTTACAAAAACTACGAGTTAATATCGGCTAGAGTGTCAAGTTGCAAAAAAGTAGCTTCATTTGAAGCGTGCACGTCGTCAACGAACGACAACAGAACGCTTTTCGAAAATGAAAAGGGAATAAGAGGGATCTGAGCCATCCCTTTTCGGGGTAAGGAAAGACTTTTGTTTTTCACAAGAGGGGATTTAAGAGCCAGCACGAGCCAAGACTTAAAAACGAAGTTAATAAATCAACCAATGTCAGGATTTTTGACAGAAATCCACATTAGACTACTTTTATTAGAGTTACAAACATTGTAAACGGATTCTTTGTTTGATTTTCCTTTCGGAGTAGTATTTAAAAGTAAAAAATATTGAAAATGTATTTTTTGTTATTGAGCAGTTTTGTTTTGGTCCAAGCGGTAACATTGTGTTGGTATCAAAATACAAAATAACATGAAAAAACCCCTTCTATATTATATAGAGCTTGAAAATGAACTTTTGATAAAACTCCTAAAACCCCGTATAGTATATTTTTTTCCTTGGTAGCCATAATTTTTCTGGAAATAATACCATCCACAACTATAATACCGCAATTGAATTTCTAACCGCAATAAAACCGCAACCATCGTCATCGTTCCCCATTTACTTTTATCACAACTATACCGAGCCGGTTCGCCGTCCGAAAAGTATTGTGGCAATTCTCATGACACCACCAGAGGCCGCACCGATCACCGACTCGGCTCATTGGACCATTGCGACTCCACGATACTTATGATTGGGCGGAGTCGGTCGGGACACTTCCAGCGGAGGCGTGGCCAGTCTCAGCATCCCTTTGTGAGATGTGAGAGCGACTTAGATGTGCCCCCTCTGTCCTGGCGATGACAGTTTAGTCTCTATCTGGCGTAAAACTAGTGGAGTGGAGTGGATGGTTAGTTTTGTGACTCTATTATTAGACAGTTTTTTTAATAATTCGTAAAGCGAATGAGGTTATTTGGTTGGTGGACTTAAACTGGAGAGAAGTATTTTGTTTTAGTGATTAGTCTCATATGGTAAGTTTTTGTTTTTCTTGTAAGGGTGATGATCCATTATGGTTTGAAGGGTTCTATTTAGAATCTAACAGTTAAAGGGGTTTGGAAAAAATATTAACTCGGTTACTAGCGCATTCACCATAACGAAGAACTTTAAATTACAAATTAGCCATTACAAATGTACACCTATAAATTAACGAATAATTTGCGAATGATTATGGTCTGTCATTAAATGTGTTTTTTTACTAATGACAAAAATGACTATTAACATAAATCTTGGGTATAAAACAGCTACTGATCATATTAAATTTATACCTGTCGACGTACATATATCAATAATTTCCTGTTATTATTTTCCCAGTTTGAAATTCGTCATTAATTAGGGCGTAAATCATTGCTGGCTTGAACATTGTTTTTATTCGACGAATGTCGTAAATCATGTTATTTTAGATCTAGTAATTTTGGTAAATTAGATACCGTTTGTTGTGAAATATAAAGAATTAATAAATGGGGGTTGAAATATTATTTTATAATTTTAGAGACCCGTCGAACTTTTGAAAATTGAATTTTCTATTTCTAAATACATTCTGTCTATATTGAATATAAGACGAATCTTTTTTTTTAAACATCGATAAAAAAAACTGTTTTTTAAAGATCTTTGATTGTACCTAGGATCAATAACAATATTTTTGAAAAAGTACCATACTTAAATTTCAAAATAACGTTGAAAGTTGAATATTTTTCTAAAATTTCAAAAATTACCATAGATTATCTGAATTTTTTTATACAAAACTTCATAAATTTGTCAGTAAAATGTTGTAAGAAGTTGGCATAAAATATACAAATAGTGATTATCCTCGAACAAGTGTATCTAATTCTTGATTCAATTTTTAAAATGTAAAGTTAGGATGATGGGTAATTGTCTAAAAAGGTTAAAAGACAAACACGCCTATTACTATCCTCAATATACCCATTTGAACCTAAATAAATATATGATAAGTTAGGTGTTTCCCAGAACAAAATATGCAGGAATTTTGGAAATTACTAGCAAGTGTATCCTCCTACGACTGCCGGTAGGAAAAATTGTTATTTAATATGCGTTACTCTGTCATCGAGCTAAGATTTGAAAATCATGCCAATAGTCTTCCATATGAAACAGGTCGATTTTGTTAACTTTCCCGCCTAACGGCCTCCAAGAAGTTATAACGTTTGAAACTAAACTTTAACGTGTAAAGAGTATCTAGATGTGAGCTTCTACCCATATTATGCAAAAACCGTTCATTCAATCTGGTACCAAGAGCACCGCCCGCACGGACGAATAAATTACCTACATCCAAAGTCAATTTGTTAATTGTTAATTGTAATTGCGCTTTCGAAAGGTAGGTATTTATCGAGTGTAGACAATGCCCGCCATCCATGTACCAATTAATTTTGCTGTTGACTCTAATGAAAAGACCAAACGATTTATATGTCGCGAACGGAATTCCGCGAAAAGCGGATCAACGTTTCCACTTAAAATTCCTGTTTTTCTTAAAGAACATGCGAATTTTAACGCTCAATAAGTGATTTACGCGAAATTAAGCTGCATTAACCTAGAAGTCTCGACTGAAATGTGGGCGCCGATGAACTAGGAAGTCGATTGGCGTCGACTTCTAACGTTATTATTGCTTGGCTCAGACCCTACTTACAACCTCTTTTATGTATGCATGGTACCACTTACTTAAAAACCCTGCATTTACTAAATTGAACGTTAGTCTTGTTTTGTTTGTGGTTAAATATCATTTCTTCTTCCTCTCAGATATTCAACTTGCCTTCGGAGAAACATCTAATGTTAAAGGAACGAGAGAGTATTGAACGTGGAGTAACGTCTCCATGTTCGAGTATGGGAGGCGGTTCCTCCTTAGGCGAACCGTCATCTTGTGCGGGATGTGGAAGACGCATTCAGGATCGATATTACCTTTTGGCAGTGGAACGACAATGGCACGCATGTTGCTTAAAGTGCTGTGAATGTAAATTACCTTTAGATACTGAAGAGAAGTGTTTTGCCAGAGATGGAAATATTTATTGCAAAGAAGACTATTACAGGTACGTTGCTGGTACTGGAGCTTTTTTAAATAAAAAGACGTGAACCTCTTTTCCATTCATAAATTATGCCAAATTAGTTAGTCGTTCCATTATGTAACATAAAGAAATAATGAGGTCGGACATTCTTTCCTATTAAAATTCCGGTGGCGTTCCATCAGACAAAAAAACGTTACTATTGTCCAATTAATTGGACTATTTTAAGAATATTCCAGCTTTTGGGTCTTTTTTAACAACGGTTTGATATGTGGAGGTTTTGTGGGAATTTTGTCATTTTTTTTTATTCTCTTTTGTTACCGCAAAGTTGGTATCAATAATCAATTCGGACCATCGAATATGGGCAAGATAAACGTTGACTTTAACAAAACGTAAACAAAATTATGGGAAACTCACATCTGCATGTGACTTAGTGTGGGTTGAATTGTTTGTCAGTTGGTGTACCTGGGGATTTTTTATGCTTATCAAGATTTTATAACAAAAACATATTTTTTAAGGTGAAGTAGCACAAATGCGGGGCATTTTGATTCACATTTTAACGTGGTAGGTGTGTTTTAGTTCTTACTTGAATGAATTAAAAAGCTAGAATTCTGTTCTAGCTTGGGCTCATTCATCATACGGGTATGAGGTCTTGCAAATTGAAAAAAAAATACAATTTTTGATACAAAAGCTGGCTGTGAGAATAGACACATTTTGAGATTCCTTAAACAAAACAGAGACCATTTTAGACAATGAATAATTAATTTTCAAAACTAATTGGATGTCTCCCGAATGTTTGCACCCGCAGGAATGCCTTTCCTGAATCGAATTTATTTGTTTTCCTTTTTCAAAAACAGAACGACGGTTCGGAAGGTTTCAATTAATTAGGACGGCCGAAATTTATGGTCCTCATACGCAGATCTGGTTTTTATCTTTGGCGAAAATTATTGTCCGCGTCCTCGTTCCTCGGAATTATAATGTGGCCATTTTTTTTTGCAAACGAAGAGACAAATTTAAATGCGTCCATGAGGGTAAATCCATGAGAATATGGCACAATTAGGTACCTATTTTGTCATTTCCATAAGGGTAATTTCCTTTGGTAAGCGGTGTGGTGTGATAAGGTGGGATCGATTTTTTCCTGCAAAAGTTGTTATATTTAATGGATTTGCAGGGACCAGCAAGTCTGAAAAAATTATTAAACGAGTTTTAATAACCATAATTACATGAAATAAAATCGTATATCGGTTTATATAAGCGATTCAGACAGCTGGCCAGTTTGCGTGCAACGTCTGCATATTAATCCGCAATTTTTTTCTCAAGTTGAAACCACCATCAACTGTCAATAAGCGAAAGACATATGATACAAAGTACACTTAAAAACTCAATTATTTTTTTAGAATGTTTGCAGTGACCAGGTGTGGAAAATGTCATACAGGAATATCAGCAAACGAGCTGGTGATGAGAGCTCGAGACCTAGTTTACCATCTTCACTGTTTTTCCTGTACTTTATGTGGAATCCCTTTGTCTAAGGGCGATCATTTCGGCATGCGGGATGGCCTTATATATTGCAGGTGAACAATACCCTTCACCCATAAATTCAACCTTCTATTATAGAATAATGTATGTTCCAGTTTCTGCTTGAATAGGCCCCATTACGATATGATGGACAGTTTTGATGCGCAAGACACGCCAATATTCTCAGGTGGAGAGTCTCCTGGTTATTATCCTCCTAACACGCCCCCTCAAAATCACAAAGGGCGACCGAGAAAACGGAAACCAACAATGGATGAATCCTCATGCGGAGACATCCCAGTAGGAATGCGAATGGCTGCCGCCACTCTTGGTACGTTTTTAAGCGGATTATTTTTTCACGTATCGAACGGGGTACCCATTTAATCTCATTAATCCGGACGTATTTTTTTAAATTAACATAACATTAGACGTGTTACATGTAACTTCTGGAAAGGGCGTCTTCTCGGGTGACAATTTTCGAGAGTCGTTTCGAATGCATCGATTTGTTTAAATTTATTGGCGGCACTTTAAAACTACAATCGGGCTCCCAGAATCCGACGCAACAAGAACCAACTTTGGGATTTTGTATTTCTTTTTTATTCCCCGTACCTACCAGTTTGGTACTCACTGCACTGTTGCCAGTGGCTTTGCCTTAGAGTCCGATCAATTTCACTTTAATCTACTGAAGATGATTGCAGCTTCGATGTTTACCGAAATTACTTGCAGAAAAATTTCGTTTAAAATCCAAATGAATTTCTACATAATTGACTGTAATCTTGAGGAAATTGAGTCAAGTCCGGCAACAAGGGGCAGGCCAGTTTTACTGAAGTATCGATCCTATATCGACCTGTAATTTATTGGGTCGTTGGTTCGGTGGGTGGCCAAGCCGAAACCGTTGACAGTTGAAAAGTGTCCTTAGATCCTTATTGGATAAGTTTCATCCGGTAGCCCATTGGTTAAAAAACGTTATGGCCGACGAAGGAATTTTTCTTGAAAAAAGCCGATCTATCTCGTCCCATAATAATTACACCTCTATTATTTATTGGTCTTTGACACCTGCGGTCAATTAACCTAAACTGGTAAAAGAAATGTTCTATGAGGGAACGAGAGAGGAAATTGAAAAAGTTGTTAAAGAACAAGAGCTGAACAACATGTGAAAACAAAAATCACAATGCACGAAACAAAACTAGAAAATTGTATTGTATTTGCTCATTAGAAGAATAAAAAAAACGTTGGCACAATGCTAAGAGGTACACAGCACCATTGTTTACAAATGCAACGTTTTGGTTTTGTTAACAAGGTATCGAATACGAATATGGATGGTTGAGCCAAGTGTGAGTGTGCGCTTTCCAAATAAGATCGACCATACGAACATATGGGGCGATAATAGAAAAAAGGGGTTCAAAACGAAACGTATACAGAGTGTTCCTATCAAGTTCCCCATTTAAGCTGCGATAAAAACTTGAGATAAGAAATTTAAAAAAAAAAGTTCAACTGACAGGCGTTTAGTAAACGCCACCTGCCCATTGACTTTATCAACACCATTTGAATGGTCTAGTTCTCCTAGTGGTGGTAGATTAACGAGACATCGTGCGAATGTTTTCAAAATAATTTTATCGCTTCCTAAACAAATCGAATCTAAATGGAATAAATTTTCCTACGAATATGTGAGAGCCACAGTGGATATTTGCCACTTAAACACGTCCATCAGATATATGGAAAAATAGACATCGGTGTATGGGGTGCTTGAAGGGATAAAAGCCCGCGCCAGTACAGTTCAAGGGCCCTTTTGGGCTCGGCGAGAGTGCACGGATTTTCTGTAAATATAATTAGTTTCTGGTCTAAGGTCTCTTAAATTTAATTACCTTTCAGTTTTCATGTATTTGTTACAGAAATGTTACATCAGGGAGACTTGTCATCGTCCATGGAATCACTTTCTTACGACTCGTCGGTCACATCACCTGCATCAAGCAACGGTCATCAAAATCAAAGAACAAAAAGGTCCGATACAAAAACCAAGTAAAAAACCCCTAGGCTTCTAACAATAATTTTTTTCTAGAATGAGAACGTCATTTAAGCACCATCAATTACGAACGATGAAGACCTACTTTGCTATTAATCAGAACCCGGATGCCAAAGATCTGAAACAACTCGCCCAGAAAACGGGTTTATCCAAGCGAGTTCTCCAGGTAAAGATGCTCTTTTTCCCAATTAGTTTCCAGCTATAAAGAAGCTTTTCAGGTTTGGTTTCAGAACGCCCGGGCTAAATGGCGAAGAAATTTAATGAGGCAAGAGGGTACCCAAGGCAATAACAATAACAACGTTCCATCGACTGGACCGAACACGTCCCCTAACGGATCCTCCATTATGGAAAGTATTTCGCATCAGAGCATGGAGGATTTACACCATCATTTGCACAACCAAAATTCTCAATCTCTAACGTTCACTGATATTTATTAAGTTCCTTTTCAAATTATATATTATTGAGCTTTTATTTGGTGAAATGTGATTTAGATTATAATTTGTCTTTAGATTTTGTTGTCATTATCACTAATATATTATGAATCGCAACCTATTTGGTGTTATTTCTTTACTTTGAAATTGTGATTGTGACAATTGATTTCTTGTAGTGACAGTAATATCAGTTATCTGTTTAAGCTTTAATATAAAAATGCTTTAAATTATTATTTTTTCTTTTTGTAAATAAAATGTCAATTTTAAACATGACACTATTGTACTTTTTTTTATTAGTTTTCAACTGACAGTACGTAAGTTTGGAGGTGAAAAGTCAAAATGCCCCATAAAGTAAATACGTATCAAATTGCGATCACTATAATTGAAGGAAGGCATTATATTTGGGAAAATGTAAATTCAGCAGTGATTGTACGAGTGGCCAACAAGAAAAAATCCACAGCTGTTCAAAAATGCACTGATAATCCTTTCTATAACGAAGTAAATATTCGATTTTATTAACTTTCGATGGTGTTTTAAAATTCTTAATACATTGGCGAAGGATATGGCCACATAAAATTCCTGTTAAAATGGTGAACTAAAATGTATTTATTTTTAGTATTTTGTATTTGAACTTGAGTGCGCTTATGAGAAATTGTTGGAAATGCCGATAGTAATAACAGTAAGATCAAAATTCTGCTGTAACTAGTAATCCACAAGTAAATCCAACAGGTAATTCAACCAAGAACATTTTGCAGAAAAAGGAAAATTTTAGGAAGCGTCAAGTTGGATATAGCGACAGTCGTTAATCAAAAAAGTACATTTCTTAAAAAATAATCATTTAAAATTTTCAATTGTGTGACTCAGATTCACAGTTTTACCATAGATGGGCAGTCTTGGCTTCTCCGAAAACAGACGTAGCACGCGGTCCAACTGGCTATCTAAAAGTCGACATCACCTTTTTATCCAGAGGCCAAACTCCGAAATTTCCTTTACACATAGCGAACGATGAAATCGAAGGGTACATTAGTTGCTTTCCTAGAATTGTAGTAAATATATAATTTTAAGAAACCTATTAACTCCAATGGCATTCGTGGGCGAGAGACAAAGAGCCAAATTTATCTTTGACATTTATCGTTGTGAACATCTACATCCTAAAACTGTGCAATTCACTAATACAGTCACTCAAGTAGATGTTAAGCCCTCGTCGCAAGTGGTTATTAGCTTTGCAGGTGCCATTGTAAGCAAAAAAAAATATGTACCCGAAAAATTAAGAATTAGAATTAAATTTTCTTACAACAGGTAAGTACTACCATGAGGAAAACTACACAAGACCCTGTATTTAACGAACGCCTAACCATAACCGATCTCTTTCCACCACTTTGTCAAAGAGTGAAGATCGAAGTCTGTTTAGACGGATTCAGAAAATCTATTTTAGCAGTACATTTTTTAAATTTAAAACACATTTCTAATGATGCCGTTGAAGGATTTCTACCCACTTTTGGTCCCACATATTTATATTTGTATTCGAAACAACATTTGGAAGATTATGTCGGTACCATTCTCATGGCCATGCGTACAGAATTCCTTGAGGATACAATGACGAACAATATAGGACAAAAAGTTAATATTCAACATGGAATTTCTGCATTACAGGAAGAAAGTTTATTTTCCTTTGAAGAAACTTATTTGTTTGCCACCATTTTTGAAGCCAATTGCTTGCTAAGGAAATACCAAGAGAAACATATTGCATTTAGAGTGACTTTTGGAAATGTTACATACTATTTCAGTAAAGAGAATGGAGATAATTTACCTGCAAATGCTAGTCCAGGTAAGTTGGAAATACTCAGACGTCATGGTAATTGGTTTGGATATTGTTCCAGGTGAGAAACTCGTCAGAAGTGGAGAAAAATTTTATTTTTTAAATTACGCGGATGAGAAACCATGTTTGACGATTAAAACTCAGTTCCCCGATTTTAGGAAAAGAATGTTTCATTCGAATATGTTGGAAAAGATTTCGAACACTTTAGTGAGTCTTTGAAGTGAATTGACTTTTTGGGTACCAAAAGTTTTACTTTTCTAGAAATCTAATTTAAAAGACATTGAATTACTGTTCAGCAAACACACTCTGTTAGCCGGACAACTAATTGAAGAACGTTTGAAAGACACTTCAGATAATTTGTTTACAACTGTTAAAAAGTATTTGGAACTCGTTTCGGCTACATACCACTTTACATACGGTAGTGATCTGGATAGGGAAAGGATTAAAATCTGCTTTAAGACCATGGCTAGTACATTGAAAGTATTTTTCAGTAACTAAACATTGATTTTCTAGAATGGGATTTTAGATAAACTCCATACATTGGAAAAGAACAAATCCAAGAAATTTGTTTTCCGTCATTTAGATGACATTCAGAAGAAAATCGAGTCTCTTATTGAAGACGTAATATTTAAATGTATTTTTCTAAATTTGTTACCTTTTAGTTGGTTTAGGCACAACCTTGTTGGCCGGACGTGTTCGTTTGGATGACTTGTTCTAACAAAAAAATTGCAAATGTTAAAATACCTGCAAGAGAAATAGTGTTTTCACCCATACAAGAAGAAAAAGGGGTTTATTGTGGAAAAATTCGTCCTTTATTGTTTTCGGTAAATGCTTATTTGGCTGTTTACTCAGAAAATTCACAAAAAAGTATTAGTTTCAAGAGAAAAATGCTGTAATTGGTAAAATTGAGATTTTAATGTGGTTGGGTTTGGAAAAGCAAAAGGAACAATGCATCAACAATTTACCAAATGGCTTTCTACATGAAGGACGATTCTTGAAAGCCAGAGAAAAATACGTAGGTACACTATATTACAAATGAATGAATTCTAGTTTAATGATTTTATAGTTATTTGAAGGAAAAGCGTATATTTTTGAAGGTGAAATCCAACCTGGTTTTGATGAAAGTGGATTGGTAGATCCGTATGTGCAAGTAGCTCTTGGGAATCAAATGAAGGAGACTGAGGTACCTTCAGCTTAATTTTGTATTGATTATCTCTAATACTATTTACATTGATAGGTTAAAAAAAATGTTTTGGTACCTCTATGGGACCAAACCTTGATATTTCCCAATATGTTCTATTACGGTTCCAAACAACATATTAAAGAGAACCCGCCATGGATCTTGGTGCAAATGTTTGATCAGGATCCTGTAAATTGAATCCGTAAATTAATATACTTCATCTAACACAACATGATTTAGTTATTCCCAGAACTTATTGGCAGAGCAATTGTTCAACCTCTAGTCTATGTTTTGGACGATAGACCGGAGGATAGAAATACAAAGCTTAAATTTCACCTCTTACTTAGAGATGGCGAAATTCTTTGTGAAGTTCTCGCGGCATTTGAACTAAATGAGGTATCGTAATACAACAATCGTAATATTGTATGTCCGAAACATTTTATTTTCCAGATTTCTACTTTAAATAAAATAGCCTACGAACATCAAATCACAGTTATACCACGTCATTTGAAACCGCAAATCGAATCGTACAGGGTCGAGGTAGTGTTTTGGGGTGTGAGAAATTTGAAAAAAGTGAATTTTATTAGAATTAATCGTCCCAAAGTTACTTTTTACTGCGGCAACAAACAGATCGAATCACGGGTGATTGAAAATGCAAGAAAATTTTCAAATTTTCTCAATGATATAGGCGTTATGGATGTGGTATTTATGTTAAACAATGGATTATTTATCTGTGAATGAAATATTTTAACAACGAAATCATTTTAGCACATGCCTTCACAAACAGAATATCCAGAAGCTTTCCAATTCAAGTTATTTGATAGCAGGAAATTTGGAGTTTACGTATTTGGTGGCATCAGTATCAGCGATACAACTCCATTTCTTTTTACTCCCTTGACTGTTCAGGAAAGGTTAGAATTGTTAAGTGGGATGCATTATAAATCTAGCAGTATTATCATGCATAGCGTGACCAGTAGGTAACGTGAAATTTTCATTTTCTCACGAGATTTAATATCAAATCGTTAAGGTTCAGAAGTGTTTATGGATAATTATGAACGAGCAGTCATAAAAAGGCATGATGAAGACAAAGGAAAAATTCCAACAGAAAAAAAATGTTGGCAATTAGTTGTAGAATATTTTAAGAAACTTTTTGGAAAAGTACAGCATCAAAAGTCATTTAAAAAGTCGTATACAGATTACTCAATACTTTCTGGAGACGATCAAGATGAAGATTTCAATGACTTTGATTGGTGGACTAAATTTTATGCTTCGTTTACGGTATTTGTAGTAAAAATCTAGTAAAAAATTCATTAATAACATCATTTTTTAGGAGGAACGCTCAGTTAACAAAACTGGCTATCTTCTTCCATCCCAAAGAAACAAATTAAAAGTTAAATACAATTTTTGTAAATACATTTCAACATTGTATTTCTTCTAGGTCTATACAAGTGAATTAGAACATCAGCCAGAATTTAAGGGCTTTTCTGACACGTTAACCACTTTCGAAATATTCAAAGGAAAACGAACGGGAGACGAAATCCTGGATGAACAACTGACAACAGCCATATTTAAAGGGTATTCCAAGTGCTGTTGTAAAATGTGAATTGATTAATTCTATATTAGGTCAGTAAAAATTTATCAGTGGCCTCCTGATGATGAAGAGGTTGAAAAATATGTAACTCCAAATGGACGACTAGTAAAAGATGGTGTTTTCAGTGATTATCCTTCCAATTCACCATTAAACTATATTCTAAGGTAAGGAACATTTACAATAAATTATTCAATCGAAGTTCCAGAGCAGAAAAGTTGCTCTGGAATCGTCTTATTGTTAGAATTCTTATAGAGTTTATTGTGTACGAGCCCTAAACTTAAGACCCAAAGATATTAATGGGAAATCAGATCCATATCTCCAAATCCAATTTGGTCAGAAAATTGTTAGTGATAGAGAAAACTACGTTCCAAGAGATGTCAATCCAATATTTGGCAGGTGAGTGTACTTAACACATGAACATTTGAACCAAATCACCTCTCCAGGTGTTTCGAGTTTCATAGTACGTTTCCCGATGTAACCTCGTTGGTTGTAAGAGTTATGGATTACGATGTAGCTTTAACAGACGACCTTATTGGAGAAACGAAAATTGACATTGAAAATCGATTTTATACCAAACATCGTGCCAAATGCGGAATACCTGAAAATTATTTTACGTTAATGAAAACCTTAACAACAACTTGGTCAAAAATAAAATCGAATTTTTAGTTCTGGCTATTGTAAATGGAGAGATCAGTCCAGCCCAAGTGAAATATTAAAGAAAATGTGTTTGTCAAATGGATTATCAGCTCCAGAATTTAATAAAAATTCAGTATTAGTTGGCCCAAGAGAGTTTTCATGTGATAGCATTAAAAATAATGCCGATTCATCGACAATTTTTGAAAATTTATCTTTGGAAGCTTTAAAACGTTGGCAAGAAGTTCCTGTTGTCGGTTATAAATTGGTACCCGAACACGTTGAAACTAGATCGTTGTTCACCCCGGATAAACCAGGCATTGAACAAGTACATTTTCGACTTTAGCCTCTATTTGTGACTTATTCAGTTGGTATTTAGGGCAAGATTCAATTGTGGATAGATATTTTTTCTAGACAAGATTATGTAGTTCCGGAACAAGTTAATATAACCCCTAGAAAACCCAAGGCTTATGAGTTACGAGTGATTATTTGGAATACTGAAGATATACTATTGGCTGAAGATGACATATTTACCGGAGAGAAAAAGTCTGATATTTATATTAAAGGGTACATGTTAGATTTCAGGAAAAATAGGGTTTTTTATAAAAAAAAACATTGGATCTAGATGGCTGGATTTACCTCAAAACACTCAGTACACGGATGTACATTACCGTTCGCTGACGGGAGAAGGCAATTTTAATTGGAGATTCATCTTCAAATTTGAATATCTTATAACCGAAAACAAGCTCGTAATAAAGAAAAAGAATCAACATTTTTAAAAGAAGAAACCGTATTGAAGGTTCCATGCATCCTCCATTTAAGTGTTTGGGATAATGACTCGTTTTCTTCGGACGATTTTTTGGGTAAATCAATAAATTGATCATTTGAAACACGTTCGAAGTTATTAACAACATGTAGGTTCATTAAATTTGGATCTTTCTCGAATGCCTAGGCCAGCTCGGGCCTCTAACAATTGTAATTTATCAATTTTCGAACCGAATGCGAAAAAAATTAATTTGTTTAAATTGAGAAGAACCAGAGGATGGTGGCCGTTTCAAGCAAAACAGTCTGACAAACAACAACGAACTGTATTAGGGGTAAATCTTTGTTTTTCTTTTGCAAATACGTCCTATTTTTTTATTCTTCAAGGGCAAACTGGAAGCTGAATTAGAAATATTAACTAAAGAAGAGGCGGATTTAAATCCGGTAGGAATAGGCAGACAAGGACCAGAACCATTACCACCTCCAAAGTAATTATATTTCTATTAACTCCCACCATTTAAATCGTTTGAACATCCTTCTACGGCTTCGACAAATAAATTGTACCTAAATGGATTCAATTAATTGCCTATTTATATGGTCTAGAAAATTCGTAAAATCTGCTGTTTATCAAATATAAAAGTTCGGTTTTCTTTCTAGGAGACCGGACACCTCCTTCACCTGGTTAAGAAATCCATTAAAATCTTGCAAACACGTTGTCTGCCACACTTGGAGGTGGAAAATTTGCAAGGGTTGTTTCTGTCTTTTATTGGTAATCTTCATTTTGTTAGGAATTTACTCGTTTCCTGGGGCTCTCATTCAAAAAGTTCTAAAAAGTCTCCCTTTTTAATCGTTTAAGAGATAAACAGTAAGTTTTTATGAGGTTTCTTGATGCTAAATTTAAATTATAAACGTGTTATTTTTTTATTATGTATTTTAGGTATGGTGATAGAAGCCAACGTCGCCATTTGATTGACGAAGAATCCTCAACTTTTTGCTACAAACTCAGGCATCCATTCAAACAAAATCCCTTTAGATATTCAAAATGCATTCACTGCAAAAAACAACAATCAAAGGATTGCAAAATATTTCTTTTAACTGTCATTTTTATTGCGATCCTGTTAAGTGTGGTCATATTCTTGTACCTGAATGGATACATGATGATGCCGCAGATCAAGTGCATGAAGAATAAAAGAGAAGCGATTTCTGAGAAATTCGATAGCGATTTTACTTAAGTTTTATACATATTTGTTTATTAAATACGTTTTTAGAAAAATGAAGCTTAAATTATAGACTAACGGCGTTAAAGTAAATATTTTTAGTCCAAATAAAAATGAAATATGAGCTTCAGTTCAAGAAATTTCTGAATAAATATTGATTAAATGGAGAAAGTAATTAATTTTATTCATTTGAATCCAAAATAAGTCCCTTTCATCTATCATTTGCAGTCAGAATTTCGTCAGGTTCACATTTCCCTTTAAACTAACGCTGTTGAATTTCAGTTTTTTAATGAAAGTTACATACAAATGTTCAAAAATCGTCTTCAAATCCTTCAGTAAGTGACTAAAAATAAAATATATTTTTTCAAGAAATTTGCAACGTTATTTTCCTAATTAGCTACGGTGACGCTTAACAAACCGATTCAATTCCGACCAATGTTGTTGGTAAACCAATAATTCTCTCTGTTTGTTCAATTCTGATGACATTTGTTGGTTTCCTCAAAGTATGCGTGCTTCGGTTCAATAGAGCTATGTACGTGTTTGTCCTCGGATCGGTGAAATGTATCGAAAGTGTCATATCAAATGTCTCTTTCAATTAAATTAAGTACCTATTTCTTGATAAAGTGTCAGTGGTGGTAGATTAGGGACATTTTTCCTTCGCTTTTACTTCTGGTAATAGCTAACAATAAAAACTGCAATTGCACTAAAGTTAATAATAGACAATTAGCAACAAAACGAATATATTTTTAAGGTCAAACAGGCTGTTTAACAAATATTTTTGTATTTTTCTTTATTGCTTTAGTGGTTTTGTCGTTTAATGGTTATTTTCAATTTATTTAATAATATCGTGCTTCAAAATCTGTATTACTAACCATCAGATCAATGACGACAGACTGATATTTAATGGATAGATAATTGTGTCCCTTGCGAAATTACCTGTAGTGCTTTTCCATTAGACTAGTAAGATTAAAAATGTGATTTTTCTCCGTTATTTACAGCTGAATAAACCAGTTTAGAGACGGAATGCCAAATCTACTCTACGTATTTCAAATTATACGATCATGGCAAATCAACGATGACATTCAGCATGATCTTCAAAGAATTACCACACCTATAATTACTGTATTGCCAGCGGAAATTGTGGATCCTCCTGACAAAAATAATAAAGAAACAAGGCCGATTGGTCAAAAATGTTTATCGGAATTAAGAGACATTGCGGAAAGTAGAAAACTTCAAATTGAAACTTTGAAAAATGTGGATGCAGAGAAGAAAACCGTACAAGAATTGAACGAAAAGAATGACACACAATCGAAAATTATCAAACCTAAAAAACCCTTTTTCGTAAGTACCAACCACATCGGTCCTCTCTTATCATATTGACATTGAGAACATTATCATTATCTGAGTGTTATTGTGGTATATATGAATCTGTTGTTGTTATTAGTGTATTGATTCAGTTATAAAATGGTATAATGCCTAAAGCTTATTCCAGAAATTCGTATATATTTTATAATTTTCAGACGTGGCTAGCCAGCTTCCTTCAATCATTAGTAAGCGCTTCAGGAACTGAACATGAACTCCAAGGAATGCTGCCCTCTGACGTGGAAAAAGGTCAGGAAAAAAGTAAAGAGCATGCCGTCTGTTCGATCGCCAATAGTCCATACAGAATTCTGAGGGTGAGTTTCCCGTTTATGAAAACAGATGTCCTTTGTAATATTTCAGAAAAAGTAAAATTTATTTATTTCTATTGATACCTTAGTTATTAAATAGAATTTACCCTGTAGGAAATTTCGGTCTCTTTGAAATTCCGATTGACATACTGAACAGTTGGATAATTATTCTCAATTTAGTAAAGGCTTTGTGAATTTCTAATTATTTTCACGCACGTTACGTGGCTTAATTATGAGAAATATCAATCCGAAATAAATTAAATTGACTTCCAATTAAACGAAGCCATTACTAAGAAGTACCATGAAGGTTGCGTGTTTCATTTTCCCCAGAGGTACCCCTATTGTTGCCCGACCAATCAATAGAAATAATGCATTTTAAAAATCAATTTAAAAAAAAAATATATTCAATACGATATTCGTTTAATCAATTGGCGCCTTGCGAGTTTCGAGCGTAATAATTATGTCAAAAAAAAATTACTGCACCTGAGTTTTCCAGAAAAAAAAATACGCCTTGAAACTCCCAGATAATACGCAGCAGAACCTGAATCGTTATCAGATCTTTAAAAATAACACAAAGAATAAATGTAGTCCAAGGATTCCGATTATTATAACACCAGGTGATCTAACAATAAAAAAAATAATGAAAAACTCCTGCTGAAAAATACTTTTTATTGAAAGACTCGACAAGAACAAAACTCCCTTTGATAGGAGATTCGGCGTGTAAAGTTCAGTTTCCAACGGGACTGGATTCGCGTGTTTCTTGTAGCAGTTAATGTCGAACGTTTGTCCTGCGTCCAAGCTTGTGAACGAAGCGGTTTTTCAATTCGAATTGAAAGTTTGTTTTGTTATAAAAATTTGTAACAATTAATAGTTTCCAGAAGGTATTTATTCACACTTAAAATTAATTAGATTTGCAATTTGATGAAAAATATAAATTTGAAATTAATAATATTGCTTTAGATATAATGATGTTGGATGAGAATTTTTGGAACGTGTTTTTTTCATAATTTGTTAATATATGAAAGCTCAATCACTGTTAGAGCTTAAATACCATTTCTTGTTAAATACGAATTTCCATTTCTAAAATAAAATCCTGTTGACATTGATGTTAAATTTATCAGACATTAAACAAGAAAACCCTGACTGTATTTCTTCATTCAGAATTTCAACATCGAAAAGCAGTATTTGCAATTTCATTAAAATTGACATGAAACTCACTTGAACGTTAATAGGATATATAAATCAGCAACAACGGATTTTTTTCGAAGACCAAATATAGAAAAACTTCCAAATTTGGTATCTTGCATATCGGGAAGAATCATGCCTGTGCATGGCTCCATTAAAGTCTACAAGCAATGGGCAAAAGTGTTTCTTAATTGTAAACAAAGAACTGCCGAAGAGATCCAGGATGTCTTGTTGGTAGGTTAACTTTTCAGTTTTAATCGTTTTTCTCGAAAATAAAACGAGATACACAAAACATGTCATGTTAATAATTCAGATTTTTTTGTTATAAAATAAGTCAAGGTACCATTCCGTTAAGTACCGGTAAGAACATTTTGTATAACATGGATGTTGTCACGAATTGAGACGTCTAATTAATGAACTTTCCACTTCAGATAATTCATTAAAAAGTCGTTAAAGTTATTTTGAAAGAAAAAAGGGCTTTGGAGTTACCCTCACCCTGTTTTTGGTAAAATATTATTTACGATATTTCCATGTCCATCACTGGTATACGAATAACTTTTAATGATCATTATTTTGTTTTATGCAATATATCGGGTTACTTTGGGGAAAATTACGCCGCCTTTAAGGCCAAATACGAAACTTACAATATTCTATAAAACACGTGTGTTTTACGTTATGTTTTCAAGGAAAATCCCGAAAAATTTGTGCATCCAAGAAAAGCCTTTCTCGGCTCTTCTACAATATGTGATGTGTGTTCCCGCTAAAATTTACAACCTAATTTGCTTATAGGCCGCCGAAAGTGGAAATTTGGAAATGTTCCAGAGACTTTATATCCAGGATCCGAGTCGATTGTCGATTCGAGATCCTAGAGGGCGAACTACCGCACATCAAGCGGCTGCAAGGAATCGAATTAATATTTTGACATTTATTACCCAACAAGGCGGAGGTGAGTAACATGAATTTAAACGTGAAATCGAAACTTTCCTGGTTAATTAACGTTTAAACTTTCGAACTTCTTGTGTTACCTAAAGTCATTATTTTTCTTTGGATTTGAAGAGCAACAGGTATATTTGCTTTTGCGATCTAAACTTAAACAGAAACCTTGATTTTTTTTCCATTGATACGACCTGTTCAAGAGGAAATTAACTCCAAAGAATATACAAAGGAAACGATATTCAGCTATAAATAGCTTCAGTCAGCTTCTAACTGATGTTTGATTATAATTCAAAGTTTATTGATGCTTTCAATTTCCTTTTTCCGGTTGACCGGCCCGGTTTAATGTCCAATTTTTTACGAAATTTTTCTTTCAGACCTAAATGCCCAGGATAATGTTGGTAATACCCCTTTGCATGTGGCTGTTGAATCAGAGGCATTAGACGCAATCGATTATTTGCTCACTGTGTAAGTATTAACAGTTTTCCAAATATTCAAACTCATTAAAAGGTGAAAACTGAGGGGATCTGATTCTTGGATTGTTATGAATTTAATTTTATTATTTGATCAGGTAAAACCAACATTAATTAACGCCACTGGGGTAAATTTATTCTTCAGCACATAAATCTGGATTTAGCCAAAAGTTATAAAATTACCATTGTAGATCGGTTTCGTTATTTTCACGATATGAAAATACTATAAAGCAATAAAGCGTACCAATTCAAGATTTTAAATTAGAAGTTGATGAATTTCATTCCATCGACACGATTAGATTGATTCGTTAAAATCGCTCTTTCTAAGTTTTCAATTGTTTTTCGGACAAGGGGCGTCAAGACAGGCATCTTAAACGAGAAAAAACAAGCGCCAGTCCATCTGGCTACGGAGCTTAGCAAAATTTCCGTTCTGGAAACAATGGCCAAGCAGAAGGATAAAATTGACATCCAACAAGGAGGCGAGCACGGGCGAACTGCCCTTCATATTGCGGCAATTTACGACCACGACGCCTGTGCCAGGATTCTGGTAAAATTGGATTAAATTAAAAAAAACACGTTTTCCTCATTTTGAAGTACAGATATCTGATTTCGGCGCTTGTCCGAGACGACCATGTAACAACGGTTACTATCCAATTCATGAGGCCGCTAAAAATGCCTCTTCAAAAACTATGGAAGTGTTTTTGGCGTGGGGCGAATCTCTAGGCTGTACCCGAGAGGAAATGATTTCGTTTTACGACGCTGAAGGAAACGTTCCTTTGCATTCCGCTGTTCATGGTGGCGATATTAAAGCTGTGGAATTATGTTTAAGGTGATTTACATAAGAAAAACATTTTCTTTTTAATATCAAATTGGTACAGATCTGGAGCTAAAATCTCTACGCAACAACACGATCTGTCAACACCAGTTCATCTGGCTTGTGCACAAGGTGCGATTGAAATCGTTAAAATCATGTTTCAAATGCAACCCGAAGAAAAAATGGCTTGTTTGGCTTCGTGTGATGTACAGAAAATGACACCTTTACACTGTGCCGCAATGTTTGATCATCCAGAAATTGTCGAATATTTGATAAAAGAAGGTGCAGATCGTGATCCCATTGACAAAGAACGAAGATCACCTTTACTTTTGGCAGCTTTGAGAGGAGGATGGAAAACCGTAAGTCCAAAGTATAATTTTATCAAATTCTTATTTTGGGAAATTTATGAAATAGAAAAAGCGTTTGGACTGTTTCCAAGCATGGAACAATGAATTCTCCACGTTGTCTCATTAAAATTTATTTCGGTTGTAGCAATATTTCGTTACAATGATTTTTGCAATTTCTTGTAAATTTTAAATTTCCTCTTCACGTAAACTTCATAAACACATCGCTTTATAAAGCTCAAGCATAAAACGATCTTTGAACTCTTTATCCAGACTTAATATTTTAAACTTTGTCAGCGCCTTATTCCGATGGGATTTGAAAAAGTTGAGAAAATTCTCCAGGAGAAGGAATTCCTAAGAAATATCTTAGGTAAACAGTAATATTAGTATTTTTTCGTTAGGTTCATACCCTTATACGTCTGGGGGCTGACATCAATATTAAGGATATCAACAAAAGAAATGTTCTTCATTTAGTGGTGATGAATGGTGGTCAACTAGAAAAATTTGCTGAAGAAGTCTCTAATGTGAGTGTGTATTATTTTTGTCTTGGAAAGGTTTCCAAGCACTCCTTTGCGTAACAAACACATTTATTTGCTTATTTTAAAAAAGGCTAAATCCAAGGAGAGCCTCTTACAATTGCTAAACGAGAAAGACCTAACAGGTTGCTCACCTCTACATTACGCAAGTCGAGAGGGACACATACGAAGTTTGGAAAATTTGATTCGATTAGGAGCTTGCATTAATTTGAAAAACAATAACAACGAAAGCCCTCTACATTTCGCTGCAAGGTTACAACCTAACGTAATATTGCGCAATCGATTGTGAAATGTAATTTTTTCAGATACGGAAGATACAATACGGTCAGGCAACTGCTCGATTCTGAAAAAGGCAATTTTATTATCAATGAAAGCGACGGAGAAGGAATGACCCCTTTGCATATCTCCTCGCAACAGGTAAAACAAGAAAGACTTATTTCCAAGTGAATAAAATTAATTACTTCAATATAGGGTCACACTAGAGTAGTTCAGTTGCTTCTTAACAGAGGTGCTCTTTTACATCGAGACCACAATGGAAGAAATCCCTTGCATTTAGCAGCCATGAATGGGTACACACAAACGATCGAACTTCTTTTATCAGTGCATTCTCACTTATTAGATCAGATGGATAAGGATGGGGTAAAATCCCTACGGTGAAATGAGAAAACTTTTCACATTTTACTTTTATTTAGAACACAGCCCTCCATCTGGCGACGATAGAGAATCGTCCGAATGTAATTGTACAGTTGCTCTCCATGAAATGCAAACTCCTTTACAATTCTTCGGAAATGAGCGCCATGGATTACGCTATTTACTATAAATATTTGGACTCTGCTTTGGCCATGGTGACGCACGAGGATAGGTGAGTGATTTAATGTTTTTTGTGCTCTGCGTGATTGGACTGCTTTGTGTCTTTGTTTGTGCGAACGGAAATTTGAATTTTCACTCAAATTTGAACAGCTCTTACACAAGACGCGTTTCAGGTCTTTTGATTTTGTTTGAATTCTGATTAAATTTGCTACTACAAAGGAAAAATCAGGGATACTTCATTAAAATATACTCGGTTTCGATCAACGAAAATATCAATTCATCATCAGAGAAATTTCTTACCCGTTGAATACCCGTTATTATTTGAGAAATTCATCACGTATTTTTTTTCCATTCGGAAAAAGACTTAATTGAAATTCGTTGTGGGACGACGACCTGAACCAATTTATTTGAATTGAACTGTAAACATTCGTAACAAGCTATTTTTAAAATAGCGAAACTGCATTTATCTAAATGGAAATACTTGAAGTGACTGACTGGAAACGAATATTTTTGTCTATTTTAGAGCTGCAGAAATTCTGGCTATGAAATCATTAAAAAATCCGTGTGTTTCATTGGCGCTGATCGCCTCAATGCCTAGAGTGTTCGAAGCGGTACAAGACAAATGCATTATTAAGGCAAATTGCAAAAAGGACTCTAAACTATTTTCAGTGAGCAGTTTTAATTACTAGAATTCGCTTTATTTTAATTGAGCCACTATGTACTTCCAGATAAAATACAACTTTAGCTGTTTGCAATGTCAAACTTTAACTGAAGAAATCGACGAGAAAACTGGAGATAAAATCATCGAAAAAGAACCAACACCACTTCCAGCTCTCAATGTGATTGTTTCCATTCTATGTTAATTAACCAATGATAACGTTTATTTCTTAAGGCAATGGTAACTCATGGTCGTGTCGAGCTCCTTGCCCATCCGCTGAGCCAAAAATATTTACAAATGAAGTGGAACTCCTACGGAAAATATTTTCATTTAACAAATCTATTGTTTTACTGCGTGTTCTTGGGATCGACCACTTGCTTCTCTTCACAACTGATGATACACGAGAAGGAAAACAACTTTACCCATTTTAATTTCACGAATATGACAACGGAACAAGTAAGAATTCTAAAAAATCAATAATTTATTTTCTGACACTATCATTAATTGTTTAAAGAAGTATGAGGAACGAAAATCTGACATTCTAGATATTCAAGTGAACTATTCCATGTACATCTGTGCCATGGTGATCTTGGTGTTTATAGCTATTAATGGAGCAAGAGAATTGGCCCAGATGTTACAACAGAAATATGTTTATTTCTTCAATCCTATTAATTTAATCACTTGGAGTTTATATGGAGCTGCAATAATGATGGTAACGCTGTAGAATTTTTCATTAGCATTAGATTTTAGCAGATATTTGCAGGTTTTACCGATATTTGGCGGTTTAATATACGAAATTCAATTTTCTTTCGCTTCGATTGTGGTATTTCTAAGTTGGTTCAATCTTCTACTTCTATTGCAACGCTTCGATCAAGTTGGAATCTACGTTGTAATGTTCTTGGAAATTCTGCAAACTCTAATCAAAGTATTAATGGTTTTCTCAATCCTGATCATAGCCTTTGGTCTGGCTTTCTATATTTTGCTGTCCAGAGTAAACTAATGCTACTTTCATTAATTTTTTCATTAAATTTAACAAATATTTTTAGGGCAATCATATTTCATTTAAAACCATACCAATGTCGCTGCTACGAACATTTTCAATGATGTTAGGCGATATTGACTTACTGGGCACCTATGTGAAACCATTTTATTTCAAGAGCAACGAAGAAAATGCATTTTTACCATTTCCAGTTCCGGCTTTTCTCATCTTGGTCATATTCATGATACTGATGCCCATTCTATTGATGAATCTACTTATTGGTTTGGCTGTTGGTGATATTGAAAGTGTTAGAAGAAATGCACAATTGAAACGGCTAGCTATGCAGGTAAGTTACGGACATTTTCAATGAAATTTGTATCTGAAGAGATTGTTAGGTTGTGCTTCATACTGAACTGGAACGAAAATTGCCTAGAAGATGGCTAGAAAAAATCGATAAAAATGAAGTAATTGAGTATCCGAACGAGTGTAAAAACAAGAAAGGCATAATGGATTTCATTTTGAAGAAATGGTTTGGTAGTCCGTTTTCAGAGGACAGTAAGTAACTTTTTACATTTACCTTAACTTGTTATGGCGCTACCACTAGTAGGGTTAATATAGATGATGCATGATGTTCTTCTCAGAGTAGTTACATTATTTTCTAGGCATGGTTAAGAGAAAATTTTGCATGCGGAAATGGAAGTACTTAGGCAGGATGTACAGGAACAGTTAGTCACTTTTAGTTTTAAGTATTATTTGTGGGCTTCTCTTGTTCCTTGCCTGTATTTGTATTTTGACAACTGCACACTTGATAGCATTGTCTGCACATTAATAGATATTTTATTTAAAACTTCCATTTAAAATATTAAAACATCCTTAGGCGATATTGTTATGGACAACTCCGAAGATTACGTCCTGGTTGAATTGGACAAAACTAAGCATAAATTGAAGCATATTTCCCAAACTCTGGATAAGCAAAATCAATTTCTGAGGCTAATTGTTCAAGTAATTCAAGGACTTAATTGTTAATCAAATTTAGAAACTGATAATTTCAGAAAATGGAAATCAAATCTGAAGCTGACGATGTCGATGAAGGAGTTTCCTTGAGAAGCGTCTCTGCAGGAAATTCGAATAAATGGACGTCTCCAAGAATTCGTAAGAAGATGAAATCAGTATTGAGTTTCACAAATCGAACCAATAGCTCCTAAGATTGCTTTCAAATCTTCTTAATTTTACTCTAATTAGATGTAATTTTGTATTTTTTACTTGTTCCTTGTTGTAATTGCACCATTATGAAGTCGTAATCTTTCAATATAAGAAAAAATAGCCGTTTTATGGACCAAAATATTATCCCCCTAACAAATAGTATATTAAAAATTCATTCAAATAGGCTAATATATTTTTAGAAATACACAAATACACTTGTTCTCAAAAAGACACTAATTACGCAAACTTCCACAATCAAATAATTATTTTTTGATGTATTGTAAGTGTTTTTGTCAAAATAAAAATAAAACTAGTGTTAAAAAAGGTTTTTTTAATATCTTTTTCACAAAACAAACAATTAAGGCAGTATTTGAAGTGAACACAAATATTAAAATCTCAAAATGTTATTCAACAAATGGAAAATCAAATATTTCCAGACAGTTCTACTCAACACATTCAAACATTAGAAGCTTTTTAATAACTGATGACTTTTTAGGCAGTTACGGTACTGTTGTTGGCAAGTTCTTCTTGGCCCCTTTTATATCTCAAATACCTCGATGCTGACTGACCTCTGTTTGCATAACACTGAGCCAGAGCGTCTCCTTGGTACCCAGTTGGACACGTGCATACTGCCAAGTGATTTCTTGGATTACATTCTGCATTAACACCGCATTGTCCTACGCAAGGGTTTTGACAACTGAAATTGAAAATCATTAAATAGAAAAAATTATATCCAGTACATCTAAATTAAATAGTACATGTAGTCGATGCAAGCTTGGTTATTAGGACAATCGCCATCTCCCAAACATTCTCCTCGTCTGCATCCACTAACTGGATTGCCAATATAACCAGTTTGACAGAAACAAACTGGACGTTCCTTGGCTGGATTGCGAGTTTCGAATCCAGGTTCGCAGTAAGCATTTTGACCGCACGGGTTCGGTTCACACAAGTCACCTATATAAAAAAGAGTTTTTCCCCTTCAAAATTAACATGTGATAAAACTTACGAGCTTCAAAAGGTCTGCATCTCACAAAAGGATCACCAGTCATGTCTTTTGGACAGGAACAAACTGGAGTGAGTCCTCGTAAATTGCAATCGGCACCAACCCCACAAACGCCATCGCAAGGGTTTTTGCAAATGCCGTAGAAACATGCAGGACGACCTGGAGGACAATCAATATCTCCATAACATTCGGGTTTGCAAGAGATCGAAGGATTTCCAAAGTAATTCTGGAAAAATTCAATTGCAATTTTGAAAAGTGAAGATCAAAACCTACCTTGGGACAGGTACAGATTGCTTGATGGTTTCTAATGTCACAATCTGCATTTTCACCACATTGACTACTACAAGGATTCTGACACCTGAAGTCAATACATGCTTGGTTGGAATTGCATTCTGAGTCGCTTTCACATTCATGACGGCAGCCAGCAATAGGAGAACCCTGGAAACCTTCATTAACATTTTATTTATTTTTGTTTTAATATAGTTGAATATGTCAAACCTGGTCGACATTTACAAGTAGGGACGTTATTTACAACCTCGCAATTTGTATTTGGTCCACACGGGCTTGGATGGCATAGCTCAGCTGGAAGTTTAATGACTCACTCAAACTAGATTACTAATTTTTTTAAGGCATACATGGATCGAATCTTCTGCAACTGGTAAAAGGATTTCCAGTATATCCTGGGGGACAGCTACACACTGGAACGTGATTTCTGGCTTGGCAATCTGCATTGATTCCACAGGTTCCTGCACAAGGATCTATGCATCTGCCATTTCGGCAAGTCAAGTGACCTCTACATTCCCCATCAGATAAACATTCGGACCTAAACATATCAATGCATAAGCAGAAATGTTTTTTTTTCTGGTGTAATTAACCTAGTGCAGACAGACAAGGGATCTCCTGAGTATCCTCTGAAACAGGAACATACAGGACGTCCTCCAATAACTTGACATTGAGCATTTTGCCCACACGTACTTGCAGTACAGGTTGTCACTTCGATTGCTAAAAAAATTGTCAAAAAAATTTATATTTGGTATTAATTTTTTTCTAGAAATAGATAAGTGTTTGAATGGAACGTGTTTTTAAGATATGCATTTATGTAAAAATTGGTAGGAGTATCAAATGCTTTAATTAATATTGATGGTATTCTAGTTCCCACGCGTAAATTGAACATCACCAAATTCATACTGCACCATTGACAATGAAGGTGAACTGGAGTAAAATAGAAATCGCCAAAAATGACCTTTTTTAGAGTATGTTTGAAGTTCATGGTTTGAACGACTATGTGCCTATGAAGTTGAAGGAAGTGCTCTGTTTCTCAGAAACGAAAAATAAAAATAGTAACCTTCTCTATAGTAACCACTGGGACAATAATCACAATATCCGGTAGATCTGTACGAAGCCACACTCTGTACATATCTATTATAGTCGCTTGAGGATTTCTCTATTGTATTTCCATATCTATCAGTTATGTATACCTTATCGTCATATAGTGGTCTTGAAGAATAGTATGTGTATCTAAAAGGGCAACGAGTAAGTATATATTATACAGGGTGTCCCGGAAATAGTAATAATTATTTTATAGCTAATATAGTAAATAAATTGCTTCAATTATAAATAATACTACAAGCAATTAACCAGTTTTAATTTAATTTAGTGAGTTCAAAGTATAAATGATTGACCCTGTATAATAGACGAACTCAATACCTGTAAGGGTGTTCCACGTAAGCATTTCTGTTGTAAGAGTAGTAATCGTTGTAATAAACAGGCGACCGATTAAGGACCCTGTAAGTTCTGTAATACGAGGGCTCACCTGAACTGAGGCAAAATAATAATTGGAATAACACTAGGGAACCTAGAGCTGCGGTCTTAGTCCCCATCTAAATTTTTGTAAATGAAACTTTTGTAAATTTTTTAATGCAGTTTCGCTTACATCTGTGATATTTGAGAGAATTCACTTGTGCACTTCACTGAATCACTGCACGAATATTCTAATGGTGTTTACCTTTCTGTATAAGTTGACTTCTGATTCTTCCCCCACTCGTTGATATTCCCAAGAACTTTTTAAGATAAACTGAATAGAGAGTTGTTGCTACTAGAGCAATTTGTTTAAACAATTAAATAAAAATTTAATAGAAAAATAGTTAAAAAACAACACATTTAAATAAAATAAAAAATTTTCGAAGAAAATACGAAATTAATAAACTTCGGTTTTTATAATTTATATTTTTGCTAAAACCCTCTAATGTCGTGAAGGTGTTGGCACTGATGTCATAATATAATAAAACATATATAATTTATGCAAATTTAAAGTTGTTTATGTTATGCTTTACGTATTCATCGATTTGGTTCGAACATGGGTACATGGGAACGGCTCACTAAAATCCGGCAAGTGAATTGGAGTTGG
Organism: Hypothenemus hampei; assembly: GCA_013372445.1. Lineage (NCBI taxonomy): Eukaryota > Metazoa > Arthropoda > Insecta > Coleoptera > Curculionidae > Hypothenemus > Hypothenemus hampei. The sequence continues at coordinate 1,809,887 of JABRWK010000007.1, forward strand.
ATAACGAGATTTGTGTTGGTTCTTATTCGTCAACCTACATAATATATGTCTGTACATACAAACTAGGTAAATTTTCATTTTTCAATAAACAATAAAGCTGTGACTATGAAAAATTAAGTGGGAGGCAATGGTTGCAGTGTTTTTTGTTGAGAAGTAACACTACATGAGTAATTTTGGTACAAAAAAACTGCATTTTATCATAAAAAATTATTGGTATGACTGTCTATAAATGGTAATCGTAACTACCATTATGTTCGGAGTATAAATATGGTATGACTTCAGTCGGCCTACATTTGCACGACCTTGATATTGTTAAAATAAAATTTCAAGGTTTTGTTTTGACCGGTGGATAGACAGCTTCGTGATTACATAAGGAAGCTTATTAATTGGTTCTATTGAAAATTTGATTTTTGCATTTGCATACCTACTTGGGAATTTCCTTTTTTTCTAAAGAATTTAATTTATTTTAATTGTTTTTGATCAATCTTCCAGATTTCAAGGTCCAGAATATACTATATTTATCCAAACTAATGTTTATTGTTAGATGAAGATTCATTCTAGTTGAGGAAACAATAAACAAACATATTGTTTTTCATAATTTTAAAGTGAAGAAGTTGAGTTACACTATGTTTAGTTGCCTATTTACGTACATGCTACAGAGTCATGCACGACCACATACCTTCAACATGAAAATAGTAAGGTTGAGTGAATTGCAATAAAAAAACGTTTTTCACATTCATTTTATTCACCCCAAGTCATAGAGACTATAAATAAATAAGGGGATAAAAAAACTTTTAATGTAAATCAGAATTAAAAGCTACATTTCTAGTACTGTTGGCATGCCTCTCGTAATAATAAATTCTTTTTGCATATGTATATTTGGTTGCATACTAAAAGAAAAAAATCGTTACTAGCACTATCTTAATGTAATATCAGAAACTAAGTTAATCAAGTAAAATGCATTTTTTTGTATTAACTACATATGTAGTTTAAGAAATAGAAAATTAAAAGGACAAAAAGTCAAAAATAGCTATTCTTTATCAGTTTATTTTGGAAAAACGTAATTATTTGAAAATGAAAGCAGATCTAACCTCAAATACATTCACCAAATCGTGACAAATTACAAAATCTAACAAGAAATATGTTAATTAATAAATTTACTACTATTAAAGGACAAAGAGTGATTCTAGTGCCATATCGTAAAGAACATGTGCCAAAGCGAGTAACAAAAGAAACTCTCAGTAGAAAAGAAGTAAATTTATCCATGATTTTCAGGTACCATAATTGGATGCAATCCAAAGAACTTCAACTGCTCACCGCATCCGAACCACTCACTCTAGATCAGGAATATGAAATGCAAGTGTCCTGGCAACAGGACTGTGACAGTAACTTACAATATTGCAATTACATATAGTTTTCATCAGGAAAACCGCTAATTTTCAGAATGCACCTTCATAATACTACACAGGGAAACATATGAATCAACTGGAAATGAAATTGGTTCGTATTTGAAGAAGTAATAATTGTTATGAAACACACTACTTTTCCAGATTCCATGATTGGCGATACAAATTTGTTTTTCCCCAATTCAGAAGATCGTTCATGTGCAGAAGCTGAAATAATGATAGCAGAACGATGGGCCAGAAGGAAGAAATGTGGTTGGGATGCAACGCTACTTATGCTTCTTTATGGCGTACTATATTTAGATGTGAAAGAATATCAAGTGAAGATTGCTTTTGGCAACATTCCAAGCATAAATATGTTCCAAAATATTGGATTTAGCGAGTTGAGCAGAAGTGAGGTCTTCAAAGAAGTCACCTTTTCCAAGATGATTGATGACGATTGGATCAAATGGCTCAGCGACAATGTTGGAAATTTTGAAATCCAAAATAAAGAATTTGAAACTTAAAAAATTGTTCCTTTTTAGAGTAATTAACCAGTACGCGGATTGTTCTATAGATACAGTAAAATATAAAGTCATTGTCATTCGTTGCTGCAACGAAGTCAGAGCAACGACGACATGTTGAGTAATCGTATAAAGTTATACGTCTATGGTTCAAAACGTGGAAACCTAACCTAGAAAATCCTCTTTCCCAAACACAATGGATTATATTGAAAATACAGGGTAATTTCACTTATATTTGCATTATTTTCAAGGCAAAAAGCTCGTACGAAGACTTCCACTGAAAAAATATAGTTTTTTCAATAAAAAACCTTAATTATTATAAATTTAACGTTTAATTCAGAAAAATTCCAATTTCTAGGTCTAGCTTGGAGCCCCCTTGTAAGGAAATCATTGATGACATAGAAGATTTAATATCAGTCAATGATATCACCCCTAAAGAGAGATACAGCAGCAGAAAAGCAGTTAAAGTGAAACCAAGAAAAAAACCTGCAAGTACAAGTAACCTTTTGAAATCAACAAACTTACCTTTAACTATATATATCAGGAGACTGAAGAACATGTCCCAATCGTTGGTGAAAATATACCAGGTGTTCAGAGTATTTATATTAAGACATGGGGATGTGCTCATAACAATTCAGATTCTGAATATATGGGGGGCCAGTTAAGTGCTTTTGGATATCATTTGACTGATGACAAAACAAAGGCTGATTTGTGGCTGTTAAATAGTTGTACAGTTAAAAGTCCTGCTGAAGATCACTTTAGGTAAACCATTGACTTATGAACTTTACGTAGTTATTAACTAATGTCTTTTTTTTTTAGAAATGAAATAGAATCTGCAAAAAAATTGGACAAACGTGTCGTTTTAGCTGGATGTGTTCCTCAAGGAGCCCCAAAATCCTCATTTGTCCAAGGACACAGTATTATAGGAGTGCAACAGATTGATAGGGTTATAGAAGGTATTTCAAAATCAACAGTAAATGTAAGGAGTCTTCAGTTTAACGTAATTTTTAGTTGTTGAAGAAACATTGAAAGGCAATACCGTTAAACTACTGGGAACAAAAAAGGAAAATGGGCGAAAAACTGGAGGCGCTTCTTTGCTATTACCTAAAGTGCGAAGAAATCCTTTAATTGGTTATTGAGCATTAATATTAATGTAAGAAACCCTTATATTAACTCATACGTTTTCAGAAATCATAGCCATTAATACAGGATGCCTTAATCAGTGCACTTATTGTAAAACAAAACACGCCCGAGGAGATCTAGGCAGTTATCCTCCAGAAGAAATTGTAGCTAGAGCCAAACAGGCTTTTGAAGAAGGTGTTGTAGAAATTTGGTTAACATCTGAAGACACTGGTATGTCAATTATCAATTTTTAATAAATTTCAATTAAAGTTAACTTTTTAAGGTACTTATGGTCGTGACATTAACACTTCGTTACCCGAACTTTTATGGAAATTAGTTGAAGTCATTCCAGAAGGATGTCGTCTGCGTTTAGGTATGACAAATCCTCCTTACATCCTAGAGCACTTGGAAGAAATAGCAAAGATTATGCACCATCCTAGAGTTTATGGGTTTTTACATGTCCCAGTACAAAGTGGGAGTGATGAAGTTTTAGGAGACATGAAAAGAGAGTATTGCAGAGCAGATTTCGAACATGTAGTCGACTTTTTACATGAAAAGTAATATGCAAAACTTTTTTTTTTAATTTTAATGCATTTTTTTAAGAGTACCTGGAATGACGATTGCAACTGACATAATTTGTGGTTTTCCTACAGAAACTGAAGAAAATTTTGAGGAAACGATGACTTTATGTGCCAAGTATAAGTTTCCTAGTTTATTTATTAATCAGTTCTTTCCAAGGCCTGGAACTCCAGCAGCTTTACTTCCTAGAGTAGATCCTCAATTGGTTAAGAAACGAACTAAGAGGTAGATGATTGTTTTTCACGCTGTTTATTCTAATAATCATTTAAAAATTCCAGATTAACTGAGCTGTTTTACAGCTATGAACCTTATGGACATAAAATAGGAGATATACAAGACGTATTGGTTACAGAGGTAACCTTACTTTCAGAAATAACAGTTCACTAAAAGATCACTATTAATAGATATCCCATGATAAAAAGCACTATGTTGGCCACAACCAATTCTACGAGCAAGTTCTGGTTCCAATGAAGAAGGAATTTATGGGTAAACTTGTGAAAGTTAAAATCACTAGTGCAACTAAATTCTCCATGATGGGCACGCCTCTGGACGATATTGTTATGCCTGGATTAGTGAAACCTTTAGAAAAGGGGGCAGTGTCTGGATTGAAAATCGAAAAGCCTAATAACAGGGTAATTTTTGAATTTTTTTACACAAAACATGTATTAATATAATTTTTTTTCTAGATTTGGATTCCTATATTTTTTTTGGCGATAAGTATTGTTTTAAGAATCATGTGGAGTTTTCTATAAGAATTATCATAATAAAACAGCCTGCCTTATGTACAGTCCTTTCTATATTGATAAATATATACAGCATTTATGAAAATACTGAAGAAACAATTAAGAAAACCTAACCATAAGATACAGTATAACCCATATTTTTCATAAGTGTTTCCTTGATTGCTGGCTGTAATTCTTTCTGCATATATGAAGTCAACAATGAACGGATACCTAACGTAAGAAGTTAAAAAAAACAAACAAACAATAATCATTGTTTTTTACCCCTTAAAAAAATATCTTCCATTTCCCTGCTGATTTCCTCATCTTCATCTTCAATGGCTTCATATTCTCTGCCGCGATCTCGCCTATTTAAAGTCGGTTCGCACCCATATGCATAGACAGATATAAAACCTGGTTCAAGAAAATGGCTGTCCGTTTTCACATTGAATTGCCCTCGTTCTCTTCGAATCGGCTCCGTATGGAAACTGTAAGATCATCAAGTTTTAAGGTTACAAAAAATCAGGCAATTTCGGCATCTTCATTTTTACTAAACAATCGTGGATATTTAAAAATCTATGATGTGGTAAATGAGTGTGTATCCTTGTTTCGTGAATCAGGTCAATACCGACACCATTACTTCCTTTCTTTGTAATTCCTTACCCGATTCCAGCTTTCCTGAGCCGCAAAATCATATTGCAACTCTCTTGAGGATTTGGCGATAACGGTTCCCTTTGCAACTGGCCATCGTTAAACAAATTTACTCTTCCACTAATGGTAAGGTCATTAAAAAGAAGTTTGGTTTCTAAACTGTGATTAATAGGGTTAAAAGTGCATCTATCTACTCTTACCTGGAAAAAAGGAGTTTCATAAAATCAGTAACAGAACACCTTCACATTAACTTACCCAACTTTTAGTAGGAGGTAGTCTTACTCTCATATCGGTTACGTACATGTCTAATGGTGCACTTCTTAATGGTTGATGAAGAGTGTACCCTTTGAGTCTCAAGAGTTTCTCTTTGGTTAATTGCCTCCTTCTCACCGTTTCCAATGCCTTTTCCATTTTATCATTGCATATTCGCCAAGATTCCCGGTCCCGTTCCCTTAAATCTGGATAGATATTATTGATGTCTTCCGGAGGTAAAGGATAGCCCGGTGGCGGTGGATCTCTATTACGAGTATCATAGGCGTCTGAAAAATTAATTAAATCTGTTTAACTGGAGTCACCAACAATGGTTAAGTCGTGAGATTAATTTTCTTTTTACAGTGAAAGGATTGTCGTTTCCATTGTTTTGAATTTTAAGTATGCACAAGAATTTTATGCTAAATTAACTTCTTAATTAAAACGTAAAGAACAACACCGCAATTTTAATTATTCGGCTTTTCCTGAATTTAAGATTGTTACCTGGCGCATCGAAGATGATTTCGACTCCTTCTGGTGCTACCATTGAGTACGTTGTATCGGCAAGACTTAGGGCCCATAGGAAAAGCATCCATTTTTGTAAGTACATTTCCTTAACGTTAAAGATTATCCATCAATATTCTACAAATTAGTCACGTTATTAGCTTATGGTATTTTACTTAATTTATGCAACACTTGTTTTTGTTGCTGCTCTTTCTTTTAATGAAATTTTGTCAACATTTTACGACAACGTTGATTGAAACAGACATCATAAAATTGCTTTTAGTTCTACATGGGTTAACCCAGGAGACCTAGATAGTTACACACCGATGTCATTTTTTCCCATTATTCGGGCGTTTATTAATTACAAATCCGCCAAACCGTTGTGATATAAGCATTTGCCTCATTTTATTAACAAGTGCAACGCGTTCTTGCTCGTTGAAAATTTCGCGGCAACCGTAGTAACGGTAAAAGAAATTAAGCCTTTAGTGAAAGTCATAAAACAATGTTAATCTGGGTTGTTACCCCTATGAAAAATATTATTTTGTATACAACTTACCCTGTATAACATCCAATTTGAACAATTTGACATTCGCTCTGCCGCAAAGCTGACCGTAAAACCAAAAAAAAAACAAGAAGGAAAACACTGATGAAAAAGGTGAGGTCCAACAACCAACGACAACGACACAAAATGACTGAATCGCCCAATGACAAAATTCTACTTAAATTGGCATAGAGAGATCTCTTATATTGTTTAATGCAATCAGAGCGTTAAAAAGGAATGAGATACACTTGCGGCTTTGAGCTGAAGGAAGCCGAGCTTTAGACTAAATGTTAGAAAGAGAAATTCGTTTGTTATATAAATGAAGATCGCGCTATTAGTGAAGAAGGGAATGGGATAATGATATTTATTCGTGATGAAGATTCGAGAAAAATCGGTTGGTTTCGTTAAAAGTGAGGGAAAAGCTTTTAATTTGCAGATGTAAAATCCGGACAATAGGACAGATAATCTCTTAAAGATTATTTGTTTCAACGGTAGAATACTAGCGAATCTAATATTAGCTCTTTGAAACCCAAAAAGTATTGAAAAAATTGAATAGTAACAATTGATGCCACTGGGGAATTCAAGGGTCGAAATTTAAAATAAAAATGTTTGGAGCCATCATTGATGATACAAGACTGGGTACATAAGTATTTTTAGGTTTCCCATAGGAAAGCGTCAACCACTGAAACAGCAATTTTTGGAGTAACCCTCGTATTACGTAGAAAAATGACAAAGCACTAGGATAGAAATATGTATAAGCTGAACAATAGTGATTTTTTGTAAAATATAAAACAATAACTTTATTAAAATTTTTGCATTGCCCAATTACAAGTGTATTTTTAACAATTGTTCCTTATAATAAGTAGTCATGTGTAATTTTGAAAAAAAACACTAATTAATATTAAAAATATATATTTATTAAAACTGTATAAATGAATTCAATGAATGAAAATAGTCAATATTCATAACGGCACTCTTTTTAATTTACAATAATAATGGCACAATTTTAGTGCAAATTACAAAACAAATTAATTATTGCTATT
>JABRWK010000007.1:1817208-1885536 GCA_013372445.1 Hypothenemus hampei
GGGGGGGGGGGGGGGGGAGTAAGGGTGTTCCAAGACAATGCCAGAAAAAAAGCATTCGGAAAAATGAAATTTCGAATGAGACCTGCTGTAATTAGTTACTAAAATTGTATTAACATTACCCTTAAAACGAATCAACTAAAAATTAAAATTATTTGTTAAAATTTACAGTAAAAGTAAAAACAGTACAGTAAAAGTAAAAGTATTACTAGTATCACAGACAAATGTGGGCAAGAGCAATATTTAGGATTGGCCAAAATTTTTAAACTCGGCCATATCATATATCAGATATACTTATGTTTTAGCTCTTTGATATTTCAAGTTTATGTACAATTAAATATTTAGAAAAAAAAACAATTACAAAAGAAGGCCCATTTTTAAAAAGAAAATGGCACCATATACATATCTGCGTAGTTAATGCTATTATTGTCGTTGATTGACATAATTTTGTTGATCTACAATCTAGTTAAGTAGTTTTTAGTTAAAAAAATTGCTAATATATCTCTCAGCAACTTTCAAATTCAACTGTTTCAGTGCCAAGAGAAAAAAAAAGTACAAAAAGCCGTAGTATTTGTCACATCACAATAATCCTTGTAAAGCTTTAATTAAACGATTGCACCATCGTTGTTGCTCTTTTGCAACGGTTGCAGTTCCCTTCTCAACCTATCAAAATCGTTGTAACATTCGTGGTCACTTTCCTCCTCACTGCTTTTCGGTGACACTTTAGTCACCTCCACAACAGCCGCTGATGGAGCAGACGGCGCAAAGTCCGCAACATTTGGAAGACCAACTGTTTGATCTGGAGGCGAGTCGTTGTTCATAAGATATTCAGGATTGTCAATGTTGTTTTGGAATAATTCCGAATAATTTTGAAATATGTTCGGATTGCTAACGTGATCGTTTTTGAGATCCAAATAAGTCGATGTCGTTTGTTTGTGTTGGGGAGACGGCATGAGGTAATCGTCTTCATCCAACGGCAGGTCGAGCTTAACATTTCCGACTTGGGCCTGTTGGGATTTGCCACTGGAGTCGTATTCGTCAGAACCCAGGTCTTGTTCACGGAACTTCATCGAATTGCCACAATATTTTATAGAAGAAATATCTGATTGAGTGCCTTGCAGGCTTGGATCGAAATGACGATGCATTCCTTGGTTATATCTGGAAATTAAACATGACAAATTACATGATCTTCGTTTAAATTAATATTTTTCTAACCTGATAATCTTATGATTGTACTGATTCTGTGAATTTGGATATGCAGAACTACCATCTGAAGTAACCGGCTGTGAAGAATACCAATATTTGTCTGGAGTTGGAGATATCGTTCCGTGGAAAGGCATTCGAGACTTCGGTTGATGTCTGTAATCGTCCAGTTCCGAAATGTCCATGCTTTCTGATGCGAGGGATCGTACCATATCTCTATCACTCTACAAATTCAAATAGTTAGATCTTTGTTAAAAATTGATTATGTTTTCAATTACCATTGGAGTGCTCACACCTCCTTGAAGTCGCATGTAACGATCACCTGGAATGATCAAATATCTTCCAGGATCCAAGGACATTTTAGAAAACTCTTCTTCCAATTCCTTGAAACATGGACGACTTTCGGCATCAAGCATCCAGCATTTGATCATGATCATATACACATCAATGGTGGCAATGTTTGGTTGTGGTAATCGTTCACCTGGAAACAGTTAATTGGTAACATGTTGCAAAACAGGAGAATCTAAAAATGACTAACCTTTCTCCAGTAATTCGGGTACGTCTTTGGCAAGGACATTTTCGTATGGTTTTTCTCCGAAAGTTAACAATTCCCAAACGGTAACTCCAAAGGCCCAAACGTCAGACTTGTGCGTGAATATTCGATGTTGAATGCACTCTAAAGCGAGCCATTTAATGGGCATCTTGCCACCATCGGCTCTGTATTCTTCTTCGTTGTAGTCCAATAATTTTGCCAAACCGAAATCAGTAATTTTCACACAACTTGGTTTTTGAACTAAGACGTTTCTTGCTGCCAAGTCACGATGAACAAATCGTTTTTCTTCTGCAATGTATACAATAAATTTTAGAAATTTTTAGTGTCATTATCTTTTACGAAACATACCTAAATAAGCCATGCCTCTTGCAATCTGAGTGCACCAGTTTAGCATTCGCTTTGAATCGATTTTATCACGATTTTTTCTGACAAACTCCAGCAGACACCCTAGTGGCATAAGTTGTGTGATCAGCATCAGTTGAGAAGTCATACAAACTCCTAAAAGCTTCAGCAAATTTGGATGGTCAACGCTAGCCATAATATAGGCTTCAGACAGGAATTCCCTGCTGCTATTCGAATTGGCGTCATCTCTCAGGATTTTGATAGCTACAGGAATTTTGGTAGAATGTTCTCCGTCCACAGCCCAAACTCCTTGGTATACAACACCAAAGGCACCACATCCCAGTTTGTTCGCTTTTCGAATTTCTGTTTCTTTGATCATTCTTAGATGGGCAACGTTAGGGAGCACATTGCTAAAATCAAAAGAAAGCGGTTCAACGCCCACCCAAAAAATTGAGTTTAATATTTGATTACCTTGGACGAAGCGGTTCGTTGTCCTCATTATTTAAAGCCATCGCCATGGTCATCCTCAAGGCGTTCTCATTAATTTTCTCTTTTCTCTGACAGTACATGAAGCCCCCAATCAATGTCACTATACCCAAAATACCACCGACAATGCATACGGAAATTATCACAATGTAAGTAGGACTTTTGACCGCTAGTAATGGAAAACTTTCCGGTTTGTCAGAGCAATATGACTCAGAATTTTCCGGAAAAATCCTGTGAGGAAAATCCGCAGGACACGTGGAAACGCACTTGAAAGTATTATTGGGGTCAATCCAACCGTCATCATAGAGTTTAAAATTTTGACATATAACGCAACTTTCTGGTCCCGGTCCGGTGCAACCTCTGCATTCAGGATCACAAGCAATGCACACGTGCGTAGCAATGTCTGGATAATAGTCCAAAGTGCATTCGTCCTCACACTGTTCACCTTTCTTGAATTTCGTGCACTCCTGACAAATGAGCTCATGAAACCCATATCCAGTACACCGTTTGCATCTCGGATGACATTTTCTACATATGGCTTTACCGCTCAGGCTTCTCAAAGATGATTCCTCCTGAACTTGAGGTCCAACCCATTCAAAATAGTAACCATGGGGACAAGTGTCGTTTTGGTGCAAGCATACATCTACTGTAGCGTTCTCGTTCATAATAGCCAATTCGCAAGAAGTGCAGCCACCTGGACCGACGGTGTTCTTCGGACCAGTACACCTATAAGAAAGAAGTCAACTTTATTTTATGAATTGAGGAATGTATCGGCACACTTACCCGTCCACACAGGTACTGTGACAAGGCATACAAATACCATTTTCGACATATTTATTTGTGGGACATTTGTCGACACAGAACGGACCATCTTTGAAGTTCTTGCAGGTGGTGCAGTTATCTTGGCCCGGTCCGTGACAAGATAGGCCGCATTCTTTATGACAGGGTTTGCATTCATGATTGTCTGCTCGATAAATGCTGCAATTAAGAATGTCACATATTAATTAACTGATTGAGATTTAATTAAGAGAAAAATTCAATAAGCATCTCCTTATAAAGCAGATACCCCAATTCAGACGATATATTTGGAAGTTAACTCACCCAGGTTCGACACTGCAATTCTGTAAACATTTAGTGCCAAGTCTGTAGTGTGCGCATGATAAACAATGGTCTGGGCCAGGTCCCCAACAACCATCTCTGCTGCATTGTTCATCACAAACTAGTCCTTTTGCTCGGCACATTTTAGGGTCACTATTGTTTGACAGCATCAATGAATGTTCGTGACTTTTTCTAATTTTGTCCCAATTAATTGCCTCGGCAAAGCACAATAACTTATTTTCTAATATTGCCACTGTACCCATATTAATTTTCTTCAAAGACTTTAACTCCAACGATTCCAAAGAGGTCTTTACAATGTATAGAGAAGAAGAATATTCATGCAGAACCCTGCCATGGATGATTTCTAAATTTCGAAAGTAGGAGAGGTTTTTAAATTTGTCGTGAAATGCTTGAACGTTTAGAAAACCAGTGAGCTCTTTAAGCGTACTGAAAACTTCCAATCGATCCGGATGCATTTCAGCGTAGCGTTCTCCGAACGTGAAATTCGGGTAGACCTGCTGGAAACCTCTAAAGCTGTTTTCCAAGATATTCAGGTATCCTTCAATGATGGTACATCCCCTGAAAGAGTCAATGTTTCCTGAGTGAACAGTAGTATCTCCTTTGCAGGTTTTTGGGCAGGGACCGTCACACAAGACACATTCTCCATCTTGAGCTTTCTTCGTAGGATGACAACTTCTCACACATGCATTGCTATCTTTGAGTAGATGTTCCGGACATTTCTTTACACAAGTAGCTCCATATGCGTACCTGCCATTTGGATTTATCTCCCATGAATAAGTGGTTGGATTATACATTTGCAATGGAGGACATTCATTCGTGCACACACCATCATTATAAAAGTTCTTGCAAGCTATACAATCGTTTTGGCGAGGTCCAGTACAGCCTCCGGCACAAAAGAGATGACAACACTCACGGGGATTCGGACCAAAGCATCTACCTTCGGCACATTGAGGACTGCAAGTGGTTTTGGAGAATTTTTGACAATTGTCATAGCCATCACCCCAACAGCCACGCGTGCAACCTTGGTGGCATGGTGTGCAATCTCGCTCATTAGACGTGAAATTGTAAACGTACACGGGTTTTCCTTTCGCATCAGACATTATCTCTTTCCAGTCTATTGTTTTAATGTGACATAGATTATAATTGTTTATAATTCCAACGCTACCATGAAGGATGTCTCTTAACGCCGGCAGTTCAACTGAATACATTTTGTTTAAAGTAATGACCAGAGCGTAATCGTCTTCATGCATTTTAAACAGGGTTCTTCCTCTGATTATTTGCAGTCTAGGAAGAACAATCTTCTTTATGTCGACGTGGGAAATTAGCACGTAACCCGTAACTTCACGAATGTATTGTAAGAAACTCAAGTCCAAATTGTCGTCTTGAAGCCAGGTGAGCTCCAAGTTTCCATCCACGTACGTGCAATTCGTGAATCGGTCCTTGAGATTTCTGTAATGATGGTCTCTATTCGACGGCACCGACATACGTCCATTGGTACCAATGCATACTGCAATTAAGAAAAAAAATCAATGTCAATTGTGAATTGTCATTAGTAATAATAATAATAATAATCGTTTGTGTCAAGGCTTTAATCAATCAAGCATTAACTGTTTACTTAAACGATCACGTTCACCGTTGAAGAAATCGAAAAGAGGTATCACAAGAAAAAAGAATGTGTATCAGCAGGTTTACTTCAGTTGTTTCGGGTTCCTTGAATCGATGTGATAATGTAAACAGCAACTTCGGACATTATCATCTATAAAGAATTATAAACGGACAGTCTGATGAATGGCTCGCTTCAGACAGTTAGGTGCGACGAGTTAAAACTCTACGCACTTGGTTCTAAATGGAGAGCGAACCCTTATAATGAGATATAAGAGAATTTTCATTGGAGAACAATGGCAAACGTCTACATGGATTGAATTTTTTAAATACGCATTCTTGATGCAGAACACTAGACAAAACATATAGGTGCCCACAACCCACTCATATAACTTAAAAATGCCGTACGGGTTCGGATTTCGAAAGTATGGTACTGTTGCAGTCCTTTTGGTCATTATTCGGCATAAGCACGACTCTCTAATAAATGTCATTCGATAAATTTACGTTCTCTCTTGTTTATGGATCAACAACGAACCCATAAGTATAACTAATGGGTTTGTACCCAGACTGTTGTCACTCGCAAAGATTTTTATATTTGAAATTTGTCGTTCCAAATAACAATCAGACCCGAATACATACATAACTCATTTGTACCGGTATTCGACATTAAGAGAGAGAAAAAATTCGTGGGCGAACCTGTCTCGGTTTTAAAATAGTCTTGCTCATACCGGTACGACGCAATCCCGATAAAAAAACATGGGTACCACCATAAAAGTACAGACACGCAATTCCACCTGCCGCTTTACAACCCTCCTTGGACAGGTAGACTCACCCTATCTAATGGAATAAGTGGCCCTCGAATAATTGCACCAATGGCCAATAGCCGCAACCACTCAACATTTTATGGTTGGTATCAATACAGAAAAAATTGTATTATTTTAATGGTTTCGATGTTAAAAACGAACATCGAGATTCCATTGGAATGCCGTAGAAAACGTCTTTCCTCGAAGGCAAAAAGAGCTGTATTTACAGGCTCTTTTAGATAGTAAGATTGTATCTCCATGTACGGCCGGCCAGGTAGAGCAAGGTATTACAGCGGCGCCATACGTTGCCGAAGACTCGTTTATAACGGTAGTATATATCATACATAAGTAAATGCCTGTTTGCGTTCCGGAGCCTAAGCGCTATCTAACAACCCTTCAATCTCAATAGCTTTGAATTTATTATAAAAGAAAACAAAATATGCCGTTATCTACTCATTTTCCAGGAATTTCCCTTATGAAACCTACACACCAAGAACAGATTTTTATCTTGGCCAAAGTAGCTTTGTATTAAAAATCTCTTGAGAGTAAAAAACCCCTCGAACATAAGGTATAACTTACGAAAATTTCAAAAGGAACAAAACCCCCTGAGAGCCTCAGCCTATTATTTACTGAGCTGTAATCTTTAAGTGTATAATAATGAACTGCCTTTTTCGTGAAGCTCTTCTTCGTTCGGCAGGTACAAAAATGTGCATCATCTTTCGAACGGTGATGTGTTGAATTGCAATTGTACCTACATAAAGAATTCATGTACAGAGTAACTTTCTTTTGCTTTTTTAGCTAATTCCAGAAGGAATTCTAACAGTAACTAAATAAAATCAGTATTTCAGTTAATTCTTTTTTAATTAAGAGATTAATCAGCGTATTTCTGTATGTAATAGGAGTATGGCCGATGCAGTTTGCCAGGCCAGAAGTGTAAAATTACATCAAGACTTTGAGATATTAAGTTCCACTGAAATCATATACTTTTACAGATAAGTAATGAAAATGTTCTTAATATGCGGCTATAGTTTTCTCGCGGTTCTAGACGAGTCTATTAAATCTCTCTTAAATATCACTGTTGCTGCTGGCTGGTTGGTATCTGAGAAAGGCTTGGTTGCGACCTAAATTCGTTTGAAGAGAGTGGTGCAAGCAATACAAACACATACAGATCAACAATTGTAAATTTTGCAACAGATGTTACGATTTTTAACTGAGATTTTTTCCTGAGAAGAATTCCTGCGTGAAAGTTTGAATCGAAAAAAGGAATTTTTAATTGTCTGACCGAAAAAAAAAACAGGAACATTCTCTATTGTTTGTAACGGGCACGTAAATATTGATAAAAAAAACCTTAAAGTCCGCATAAATAACCGCAGGAATTTACGTGTATGTATGTATGTGTCGTTGACATGCCACTTTTACACACTTCCTGCAATTCTATTGTTCGGGCAAAAAATTATTTCGAAACGTTATATGCCCGATTTTGTTTACTTTATTTGAAAATATTACAAATATTTCACTTCCGTTGTTTTCTGACCTAATTAACACCCTTGACATTAGAGGGATTGGTAGAGAATTCTACTGATATCGATTCACCATGTACTACAGTCGAATTTCAGAAAGGATTTTAGATTAGCTATGCCATGGAAGAAAGTATTAATTTTGCATACATTTCTTGATGCAAATGAAGAGAGAGAATGTGTTGTTTGGTGATGGCAAATGTTCGAATAATGGGCAAAGAAGAAAAAATTATATATCTCAACAACAAATAACAGAGCGCCAAGATTTTCTCAGAAAACTTGCGTGGGATAACTCCTCCTCGTCCATACTTGGAAATTTAAATAGTTTAAAGAAATTCAATGTTTTCTGCTTAAAAAATCCCAATTCAAATTGAATATTCAATGCAAATTGAATAATTCAACAATTGTCTTCAAAAAATCTACGATTGGTATGTCAGGTGGTTGGTGTGTGTATGTGTGAGTGTGTGGTTTAAGCTTCCATTTTTTTGCACAATCCTGAACCGAACTTCAAAATAAACATGCAAGTGTTCCATTGATTGAAGAGAGGCTCTTCTTCGTCTCGTACCGTTGAAAGACAACAAAACGATACAAGTTATTTTCATTAAAACTATTTAAGCACGGGCACGTTTTTTCAATATTTAACCTTCTGAGAAGTCCGAAAACAACAACGTTTGGGTTAAGTGGTACTGAAAACGAACCAACTACATATTTATCATGTGAGCAAATGCCATTAAAAGTCTTGCTCAACATGCAAATGGCTGGAGCTCTGTTTCCCTTTCTCTCTTTCGTGCGCCATGGTTGGTTGGTCTAAGATTTATGTGAGTGCTTTAGCTATAGAGCTGTTTGAAATTTAAATAAATACGATTATTGGTTATAGGTATGTCCCAGGTGTGCAAATAAGTGTTAACAGATATTACTGGAAACTGATTTTTGTTCTCGGAACCATAACAAACTGAATATTTTTTCTTCAATTTGTTAACGTAATGCAAACTAAAAATAAATAAAAAAAAATCCATTATTATTTTCTCGCACCATTAACTTGGCGTGTGTTATTCAGAATTGTGGGCCAATTAAAGGTCATTTAGAGCTTCCGAGAACGTTGCATGAGTGAAGCAGAACACGAAAAGTTGATCGACAATTATCCATCAACATATCATAACGAATACAATCAATTTTGACTACTTATACGCAACCCGATCATATTTTAAATATTCATTTAAAAGGGGAAAAAATAGTAATTAAATCTCCGTCATGGTATTATGACTTGACTAAGCTAAAAGTATATTTAAAAAAACTTGTTGCAGGTAACATACCACATGTCCAAACGAAAATTGAAGTATGACTTGCTGTTTAACATTAATTGCTTCCCTGGTATATATATCTCTCTCTCTCTATCTCTCTCTCTCTTTCTCTCTCTCGGTCGATAGAAATCGCCGATTCAAAAGTCTTAATTACTTTCAAAAGATAACTGAATTGACGTTCATCTACCGAGTGTTATTTCATTTCAGACGTATAATATAACGGATTTTAAGGTAAAAAGAGGTTTTTTTTTTTTTTGGGGAGTGTTTATCGGATTAGTGGCAATTTCAGTTTATTACTTGAATGGCGTAAAACTCGTAAACTGTGAAATTAACATATTATGTCAAACTTATTGTTTTTTGATGCTTGAAAACCCATTTTACTCATTTAAATTATATAAAATGGTCCTGGGAAATTGAGTAATTGTATTGAAAGATTGCGAGACATTTCTTTAAACCTTTTTCGTTCAGTTGATGAAAGAATCAAATGAAAACTTAAAAAAAATCCTAAATTAGTGAGAAACATTGTTCTTAAAATGTAAAATATCTTGTCAATGACATATTGTAAAAACAATAAAGCAATTGACACAGTGGCAGTGGAAAAATGGCACTGCACTAAACAATGCCCATTTATTTGTTTCTTGTGTACAATATACATGGTCACGCTATGCATGTTTCTCTAACAAGGAACGAGTGATCGTCTTAACCAAAATTCCAAAAATGTTTTGTATACAACTCTTCAACAAAAAAATCTACTCCTATTTATTTGAAGGCAAAATCAAAATTCACTATAACTCTACCTCGTATATCTGTATCAAGATCAAATACTTATGAGCTGTCACTGATAAGAAACACTTAAAAACCTTCTTCTCTGACCATTTATGAAGAAAATTCTTTCCTCTTTGCGACCTTGTCAACCACCTCGACGCTCATAAATTGAAAAAAGCGATAGATCGACTGAATAATACGGTTTATTATAATGGTCGGATGGCGTCTGCATTATACAGGACGTTTGTTTTTATTGACGACCCGTTAATTTTTTATAAAACACATCAAACAATAGGTGCTGGAAATCACACGCACTAACGTTTTTTTTTCGGGGCAATTCAACTAAAACTTGTAAGTATGGTTCAATATTTGTTCTAAAACTATTAATAAGTGATAAACTAAGACGAGTTAAATGTAAATATATTGTGAGAGAGAATCAGGAGCGTAGTAGAACTAGAATTACAAAGCGCAAAGGCGCACGTCCAAGCGTATGACGGCGTAGTTTGATGATGTAATAGATTTAAATCTGCGTGCCAACAAACTCTTTGGCTTTTAAATTTGAAAACAAAAAATGGATTCTAAAGAGAAGTGCTCAACCTTGATATAAAGTGTTTTTTTTTTTGGGAAGGTTCCCAAATATTACTACGCATTAGCTAGACTTGTCGGCTCAAAAGATTTTGCTTTGAAAATGACTCAATCTCTTGTGGAAATATTTAGAAAACAACTTGTGTTTTGTAAACGTTATCGACCTTATCAGCCAAAGATCTCCGTTTATTGGAGGCGCAATCGATATGTCAAGATTCGCGCGTATTTCCGACACATTATCAAGTTTCAAAATATTTTTTTATATTTCTAGGTATGAAACAGTCTGTTAAACAATTTTTAAGAACCTCGAAGTCCTCACAACTGTTACTTGTACGACCACTTACTTTTTCCTTTAGCAATAAAATCGTCATCTTTATTCAAAATAACAGGTCGAGTCCTAATTTGTGAAAAACTGTGATTCTCCATAACTAAACCACCACCCTGTTTCCTTTTTCCACCATCACATTCCCTCATCAACAAAAACACCATCAACAAAACAACATAAAACGACTTAAAACTAATATTCAAATTTAGTCCTAAATTACAACACTCAGTCCTGGACCGTCTATTGGTAATATCCCGGCCAGGATCATCACTCGCGATATCAACAGGGTGTAACCGAATCCAAAGGTCTGGATTATCGTCCCGGGGCGACATGTTCGACGCCAATCAAGGGTGGCTTTTCACATGATTCAGCGTCACGTACTGCTCTACTCGGTGCGACGGTACGAACTGAACTGCTGGGTACCACTGAAAACAAAACAACTTCGGTTACCTTTTGCTTTGGCTTACCTGAGAGGTAGGCTATACAGGTGAGAGAGTACCGTAGATAGGGTTCCTTTGGGTGGGAAGCGGCACATTTCGGTTTATAAGCTTTGGGCAACATGTTTGAAGAGGTTAAAGGTATTCCCCCTCTCTCTCTTTCTTTCTCTCTCTGAATTTTGTTTGGTTAATTCTTCAGTCAACGTCTTTTTAGTCATTTTAAGTATTTTTAAACCTACAAAATATCAATAATTTAGGATTTATCAGTTTTTTATTTGCTTGACCCTGTATTGATGTTTGATCCTCAATATTTGCCAGCTAAGTTAAATCAAGAAAAGAAGCACCACGATACAANAGGGTGGTTTAATTTAACCTGTTTAAGATTTATTGTTTCGCTTCAAACGACAGGTAAAATTGCTTTTAAATAAAAAAACCTATTAGAAAATCGATGGGAGGTACGAAAAACGTTTAGGATGAGCCAGCAAATTCCACATCGTCCATCTAATTATGCACCCCAACCATAGGTATAATTAATTAAAAGAAAAAAATTTTAAAAATAAAATTAAAAAAGGTGGGTTTTATTTCTGTGAAAATTCTTATTAATTGGCGCCAACAACACCCATCTTTGCCCAAAAGTTAATGCAACAAACCAGAAAAATTTGTTAATTGTTATTTATGATGTGCAATCATTGAAAATCGAGAAATTACTTAAAGAGTTGTTGTATTTTAAAGGCAACTAGCACATATTTATAGGCTCCATAAACTTCTAGATTTCGTAACTCAACGACTCGAAATGAAACTGGTACTTCCATATCGGGCGAACCATGGTGTGTTATGGCTAGATGGAAAATTGATTTCAAATTAATTCTTCTGCATCAGATCTAATTTGACGTTTGAAGTTTTTGCTTTTCAATTGATTTTGGTGCTAACATCTAAAGATATGTAGGTATATCGGTCAGAATGAGGAAAGAATGTTTCGGCCCTGTTGGGGGCTAACCTACCACCTTTGAAACGTCCTAGAAAGGGATGATTTACAGGTTAGGCCCGGTGATATTAATTAAATACTGTTCGTTTCTGACATTTCAAGGATATTTTTTTTCTGTGTAATTTAATATAGATCCAGCTGACGTCCAGGTATAAAACAATGAATAGTTAATAAGAATGAAATGGTCGAATAAATAGAACTGATCTTAGAACCATCTGCTTTTGTTCTCACGAAGGTGGTATTTTCGGACATAGAGTAGTGTAATTATAAAATTAATTTTTCTTAAAATTAAAATTTCCTTGTATTTGTCTTAATTTCATTCAAGTGACAGTCTTCATGAAATTGTTTTCATCATTTGAAGAAATTCAGTTTGGTGCACACCTCAAAATCTCGATATTTGCCAAATTCTAATGAAAAAAATCCTAACGGTTTTAGAGAAAATAGTTTTTGTTTCTGAAAAAAAAAATCGACAAATTCAAGTTTATGTTGTTTTTTTTTTGGTATGACCGCAAAACTGACTACAAAAACCACTTTTTGACCACAGAAAATAGGCTTTTTTTTAAATGATTTTAGGATCAATAATTAACATTTTAACTGACAAACTAATAGAACCACAGTAAAAAGAAAGTGAACAAACTTGAATAATAACGGTCATAAACATCGTTAGTGAAGTTATAAAACTTACAATTACAGAGAGAAAAAAAAATGCTTAATAACGTAACATTCCACAGGCCAGCGTGAAGAAAAAATGAAGAGATTTCGCTAGAGTGACTAATGTTTTATTAATTATCAGCTTCCATGTGTAATTTTTTTATATAAAATCCCTTGCGAAACATTAAACTACCATCGTGTAATTGTAAGAGATACGTGACATTAGATATAATAAATTACCGATGCTGAGTAAGATTTGCCCATTTTCGCTTCTTGCGCTCTTTGAAATTTTATCTCAGTTCAGTTTACGTGACCATATCAGCTTATTGTTAAGGCAGTTTTACAATTTAGCAAGGGGGCTCGTTAAAAATCCGACTTTACAACTTTACGAGTCCATTGTAATGTCACTACGAATTTTGATCAAAAAATGTCTTCTTCAGCTTATGCAAAAAACGAATGGGAATTCTATCAATTTTCTTTGTTGCAGCCGAATACTTATGAAAACTCATCTCTCGGCATGAGGTGTTGTTTACGAGTTAGAAATCTTCCCGCAGACCGGCTCTTCGTGGAACGAAAGGCTTCATATTGAGGAACGAAAGGCCTCAAGTCTCATATTTCGTGTTTTCGAGCGATTTATCGCGAAGGCAATCTTGACGATTAATGTTTCGACAGCCGAAAAAAGGGCACTTTCAAAGGTTGTAATTAGTTTTCAAAAAACCGTTTATGGCGACTGGCTTTTAACCCATTGTCTTGAAAGTCTAATCAGGAAAATAGCTAGAGAATCATTTATAATTGAGCCTCCAATTTCAGATTGATGTTTCAACAAAAAGAGTGATCTTACGAAGCTTTCGAAGCTTCATTTAACACTTGATCGGCATTCGTTAAGGACTATTGTCTTTCCAAATAGACCTGTAACGTAAATTTGTTATAAACATTTTGTTGAAATCGAGCCACCTACGTTGTCAAGCAATTGTAATAATAGCTCATTCAAGGTATACAATCGTGGGCTGGATTGTCAAGTGTTAAAATACACGGCTTTATATCAAAATTTATGAATGATATTCCCCATTTAAAATAGCCATTAATGATAAGGCGTATTCAATCAAACATTAAAGACGATTGATTTTGATGTTTTTCGTTCGGGGAATCAATTGATTTTTATGGAAAAAATTTAAAAACAAAGCCGATTAAAAATTTGGTATTGTTCGTATTCATACTGGAATGAACTCGATAAATAATAGGTCAAAAAAATAAATAATGTATACTTTAGACTAAAAAATGTATCGGAATTGAAGGCGTGGGAAACACGAGGAGTTTTCGGTCTAGGAATAGTAGTACCATGCAAATTGTGAACCTGTGAGAACCAAGCGAAAGACGTTGTTGTTAAAATTAATGGTTTAGTGAGAACCCTGCAACCATTTTTTAAAACATACATCGTGTTTATGTTCTTCGTGGAAGGAACCACTTTACATGATATCATTTTTTTTTTTAAAGTTCAAAACTTTCCACTATGATGATGACCTTAATTCTTCTTTTTCTTTTAAATACGAATAAAAAGATCTTCAATTTCACCCACATATTTTTTTTCCTGCGTAGGTCCTTATGTATGTGCATTTTCATCATTAAGCTTTCTTCCAGAGTTTATTACTATTCTTTTATTAATACTGCCGTTTATCACCCACACGTCTTTGGTAACCTTTCTTCAACTGTGGACAGACGTACGATTTTAATAATGTCCATAAAAAAAGGACCCAACAATGCTGTTTGATACTAAACGATATGGAAAAGTCTAAAATACCGTTGCCTTTTGAATATTACATATATAATAAAAAAATATAAATGGTTTTAAGTGTTTAATCGATCCCTGCTGGGAAATCTAAACAAATTCTTTTTCCATTAAAACAAAACCAGTCTAGTCGTATTTCGTATGAGCCACGTGCGCACAACCATTTGGTCAAATATATGGGCTCTTAGAAAACGCAGCCGGGCCCATGATTGTGGGTTGCACTCGGTTTCTAATAGGCAACACACAATGATGCCAAATCTTTCAAAATCCATTGACACTTACGTATTTTTCAATTAAAACATTGTCTAACTACAATGACAAGATTTTATTTATTCAATTAATAGATAATTTAATTTAGAAAAATGCTATATTATAAATAAATGATAGTTGATGGTAGAAAGGGATATTTGACAACGTTGGAGATATAAAACAAGAAATCCTTAACACCCACTGCAAGCAAAGTGCACGATGGCGTGTCACTCGTTTCGAATTGCGTCACAGAATTGTAAAACAGTAAATTTTGAAAAAGTTGAATGGAAATAATCGTGAAACGAGTATAATATTTAAATGCCGAATATGTTTTCTGATTGCGACTTCATGTTGGCCACTAGAATTTCAAAAAATCTAAACATAACTACAACTGGGCATGTCCATGGAGTGTTCACTTTAATCCGTTAAATTCCATTTACATACCTAGAATCAGTTGAAAAGACTGAAGTATTTATAGAGAGGTCTATTTATTGTGCAGCTAGCAATCAATGGATTTCTAAGTCTACATGAATCTAACCTAAATATCTAAGACTTTTTTATGTAGATACTTAACTGGTTCATGAATTCGTTTCTTAAAAAAAAATTACAGTTACACACATGATTTCCAAGAATCCCGATGATGTAAAAGCGAAGATCAAAAGGAAATATAATCGAGACAATCTACAATAATTCGTCGCTTGTTAAAATATCATAAGTATAAACTTGAGACCAAGAAAAAGCCCAAACATACAAGCGAAAAACTCTGAGCAACGTACCGAGAAATTCTGTGCTGCATATCTGAGTGGCAATTATATATTTACAGCAATTACGCGGCTATGCTACTGGCCATACAATGGCAGCAGTTTTCTTACTAAATTCCTGCTTTTTAGTAGTACCGCTGACCGCGACAGGCAAACCCATTATAAGGGAATTCTTCGAGTTTTTTGACTTTGCGGGAAAAACAAAACGAGAGAGTGGTACACACACACACACACACACACAGGGCGTTTTGTTCAGTCGGTCTCAGATTTATTGTTTGGACGAATATGGACCTTAAAAAAGGAGTTTTAGCTAAACAAAATTCCTCAAAAGTCAATAAGCAGTTTCAATTATCAAACGAAAGAGAAATCCGTTAGGTAACCTTCTTCGGGCCGCATACCAAGAAATCGTCTTGTTTAATATTTGCAGTCACTTTTAACGAAGATGGCACAAGTTGACTTTTAAATAAATATGATTTTTAGTCGTAAACTTGAACATAAAAATTTTATGTCGTATAAACCAACACAGATATGATTTTTTTTTAACCAAGTGTTTGTTCGCTTCATTCAAAGCGTGTTTTGTGATTCTTTTTTTTATTTCATCCAAAAGACATCTTTTGCAAACATAAGAAAAAATCCATCAATACAATGCTATCTAGATTTTAGATCGATGGAGCGTTTTTTTCTTAATAAAACGTCCACAAACAACCATATAAACATGATAACACACTGTATTTCCCATGTAGACGGGACCTCGTACATCTGTCCTCCCAAAGAGTTAGGCTCTTTCATATTCGATCCCTCAACAAGATAAAATCGTTTCGATTTCGAGGCTTCTTTTGGAAATCCTTTTT
The DNA here is from genome assembly GCA_013372445.1 of Hypothenemus hampei. Classification (NCBI taxonomy): domain Eukaryota; kingdom Metazoa; phylum Arthropoda; class Insecta; order Coleoptera; family Curculionidae; genus Hypothenemus; species Hypothenemus hampei. Next base: position 1,833,527 of record JABRWK010000007.1, read on the forward strand.
TGGTTGCTCGGTTTTCGGTGTGAATGGACTATTAGTGTCCACTTTGCTCGATTTATTTAGTGAAAATCACATTTAAAAGGTGCTAAATTTCAAATCTGTCTTCTCCGTGTCAACCCATTGAGCATTGTTTTTCTAACAGAACCTTAATTGATAACTAATATAGGTAATTTTTGGTAAATGAATACAAAAATATCTGCCGTTCGATGTAATGCACGTTTTCAGCTGGTCGTAATTTGCGTGTGGCCAGAAATAGAGCCTGCTGCCCAATCGGACTGTTATCTTTCATGTTAAAATTCGTGAAGTTATAATTTATATTAGCCCATGGTACAATCGTGAGATTGCAGATAATGGTTCCCATGGATTTTTAATTGTACAAAACGCAAGTTACATATAGGAAAGCACGATCAATTTCAATCACTTGTGCCAGCTGTGGCACAATGCAATTTATCTGTTTTAAGAAATTTATTTGATCCACTTAAACTAGTGGCTGATTGTAGTACATAAAATTTATTATTGTATTTGAACCACTGTATCGGTTTATAGAAGTCATGATGAATCGAACCAACAATGTTCGCTTACAATACCAGTTTTATTTATATCACATTATAATAGGCAATTAAAATCGAACGTATCGGTATAAATTAACATTCAAATGCTTCTATAGATTTTCCCTGTAATTATTCGGTCGCTTGTTAATTCCGGGAAAAGGAAATTTTTAATGAAATCCACGATATTCGATTATTTTTGCCCATAACAACTGCTTGAAATTAACATAGACTTGACCATATGGCAGGCCTGCACGTTAACTGGTTAAAATTCTATGACAAAGTACTCGAGTGAGTGCGTTTAGTTGTAACTTAAGTTGAAAAATCATCATTTTTAATAAATAAGACGCTATTCGATAATGTTTATTTTTCAGATATCTTATGTTGACAATGTAACCGTATTGTGGATTCTAATACATATACACGGTTACTCTAAATTCCATAGATTTGATAAAAATGTTTACGTGAATTATGGAATACTAGATAGGATTAAGTAAAATTACTCTTGAGGGTGGATTTTTTAACAATAACAACAACAACAACAACAACAACGCGTTTCAAATTTTAAAATCCAATATCTTATTGATCCAAGGATAATAGGAACAATGATCGTTTTATAAAATACGAGGGCTGTATAATTAGTACCCATGTTAGAGATTTTGACTCATTGTCAGTAACACATTTCTTTGTTATACAGGTCCATTTTCAGCACATTGTTTTGTGATCTTTTCATCAAAACTGCTCAAGAAAGAGTGACAAAACAACGAAAGAAATTCGAGAGACTGTGGGCTGGCTATGTTGAATTAAAATAGCAATTAAGAACAAAAAATTCAATAAGTTTCAACATTTGCGACCTTAAAACCAACAGAAAAATATCCATTCATTCACAAATAGTGCTCATTTAATCGTGGTCGAGTAAAACAACCACGCAAAATTAATAATTCTTCTCGTATCGACTGGCTGTGTGCCTTCAAGCACATTTCCTAATAAATGTTTAAAATATTCTTACCACTTTACCAGATTTTGCGTCATATTCTTTCAGAAACACATTGAATAGATCGATATGGAAGTAGGCGTCTTTCCGTTTTTATTTTCTCTTCCTACACTTCAAACGCCTTTCGATATTGCCTTTGTCCCTAAAAATTTGCTCAAAACCTGAAAAAAAAAGAATACAAACATGATAAGAAAAATTATTTTTTTAAATGTGTTGCCTACAACTTAATGCAATACCCCCTATCGTATCACCTTGTTCTTGTATTTCTAGAAAAAGAAAGTAGCAGACAGTAAAATATACTTTCTCACAGACGAAAAAATGTGTAAACGATGCTAATTAACAACTGCGACTATTCGAGTAAAATGGACAAAAAATGGCTGTTTAACCTCAAGACATTTTCGAATTCTTTGAAAAGAATTGCTCCTGCTGCCGCGTCACGAGAGCAACAAGAAGAAGAACAACAACAACGATTTCTCGAATGCCGACCAACGATTGTAATCTCGACTCTCGAGTTCGTGCAAAATAATAGGAAACCCAAGACGAGGCCCTTCGAGTAACCCGGGCTCTTTACCACGATACCATCACGGTTGTCGTGACCAGCGAATCTCGATACTGGCGGCTCGAACAAAGCGGTGGCCATGGGGGTGGAAAATTCTGTTTTATCAAACTGACTTCGAGGTGGATCTTTTATTCGATTTCAATACTTTTTGTTCTTATTTTTTTCGTATAACAATAAAATGGCCCAATTAACATTTGAAACTTAAAACAGCAGGTTTTGTGGAAAAAAAATAAGTTGTCCAAAGATTGGAATCTTAATGCATCTTGATGGATTCGATGATCAATGCTCTCAGACCCATTATAAATGGTAGAACTCGTGCTGGGCAAGACTGGATTTCGTAAAGGTTAATTCACCAAAAACGTATAAAAATTCACGAATCGCAGATTGTCACAGACAATTACAACAACAAAATGATTTTTTGCCAGATTGCCAATGCGATAACTTTTTCTTACGAGTTGCTAATTTGCAATGGGTACCTCAGTTCCTTTGTGTGACCGTGTGCACTTTAATGGTCTCTTATATGCACAGTGTTAAGAGAAGATGGTTCTAGATTTGCATTAAATTCTTGAGATTATTGGTGAACCGATAAAACCGACGATTGAAAGCAACAACAGACGAAACAATAGAAATACCTGAAGAAGATCTGACAAAAGAGCAAAAAGAGAAAACGGAATGTAAATTTTTGAGTGTGTATTTCTTATTTGATTATTGTAGCACCTCTATGAGTTTTGTATGTACACTAATTACTACTAATTGCGTATGTAGTCAAATAACAAAAGAAAAAACTTACCGTGTTCATATGGTTTCAATTGGTATGGTTCTGGTTTGTCGTTGTTGAGATCATTCGTTATTTTGAGCTTCATTAAGTTTTTTTCTCTACAAGTTCAAGATCTTCAGGTGATTGCTTCTCGTAATATAATGCCTGTGAGTAGTATTTTCATAAATTGTTAGAAAAAAAAAGACAAACACAAGTTTTTAGAATAATTTTCACATTTTTCACATTAACATTGCTTAAATGAGCTAAAAAGGCTTAAAAACTAAATTTTATTTAACAAATTAAAAACAATAAAATAATAGAAAATACAAATAAATATTTTATAATGTTTTGGCCTACAGGAAGGATTAATATTCTAATTTTAAGAATAGTAGTAAAAAAAATGTTTAAACATCTATTGTGAGCAGGATGCAACACACATAAAATATTTTTTTCTCTAAAATTGAGCATTTACATGCTGCAGGAAATCTCATAAACTTTGATCCGCTTTACAGAATCCGAACATTTTTGCTGCGAAAAAAAAAAAGTCGAAAGTGACAAAATTTTTTCAAAAACACCTTAATCCTATTTTCTTAATACCTCACATTAACATAATTTCCAAATTCAAAGATTTCACGAAACCAATTGGGCCCTCCCACAATGGTCCGGCAAACGAATGATTCTTGACGCAACAATTAAATATTCAAATCATTATTAAACGATGGTGTTGGTGGTGGAAAAAGGAAACATTCACCAAAAAAGGAAAACTTATTAAATAACCTCATACCAGCCCTCCCCAAAAACATCTGTAACCAAATACCAAAAACAATAAATTAGATTGAAAAAATGCCCGACAATTAATGGACATAAGCTTTGTGGTTTTGTGATCATCAGACAGTGGCGTAACACTAAAACTGAATAATTGAATTTAACGCAATTTAATGGTTCAGGTAATTGTGTAAATCAAATAAAACAAGGGTATGCAAAGTGGCTGTTCATTGGAAGCCACCGTCTCCTGCAACGATAAAACAATTTAGTCACATAAAAAAAAGTTTATGTTGCGCCTTAGTGGTTTTAATCTTCATATACCGCATGGGCCATTTTGTACCAAACCCAAATGGGGGTCTCCTCGATGATGGTACGATAAGAGAGTCGGTTTTGTTACCTGCAACAAAAAACACTATGTTAACAAGCTGAAAACATAAAAAACGAATAGAAGGAAATTTATAGAAGTGCTTCGGAAATTTATTATGCCTATCATCATGGTCAGACGACCAAGACGGACAATATTTGCATACGTTTTAACATTAATGATATTTCACGAATTTTTAATGACATTTCCTACTAAAAAATACATTGTATTTTTAGTGGAATGTCCAGTAGTTGGTATGTAATATTGAGATTGCAACGATGTCCACCACCAAGGCCAGCATGGTACTTTAGCGATATGTTGTATGGATTATTATTACTGGGAATTTTACTGTTAACTGGCATGCAGGATAATAGTTATGGCCGTAACCACTGCTGCTGCTGCCGTTGCTATTCCATAAAATTGCCGCTTATGGGCTTTTGTTAAAATTAAAACACCTCGAAGAAGAATTTATGAAATCAATATACATTTTTTTCTTTAATGGCACATTAGAGCTAACGAGTCTCTGGTAAAATAATTATGTTTTTTTTTGTCGTAATGATTAGAACGCGGAGACAATTCAAACCGATCTGCATAAGAACCTAATAAGGAAGAATTAGTTTGAAAGCAGACTATTTATGGATAGACTCGCGTTTTAACAGTGTAGGACTGCAGGACTGCAGTTTTATCCTTTCACTCGTCAACTATTATTGCAAAATTGTATAATTTATACGACAGTGTGAATCACTGTGACGTTGAAATTTGCCAATTGGAAACAAGGTTTGATTGTTCTTGTATAAATTCAAAATGGCTTCGGGTGAAAAATTACAGTTTAAAAGGCAAATAACGATAACGTGCCCATTTGTACGATGATAATTGACACAACATGTTTTTAGGCTCTTAAGTATTTCGATAACAGTCGTTGTTCGGGCGCTCCATTAACGAAATTACATTGTACAGATATGAAACGAGTGGATTTTTTTTCGAAGAAAAGGTAAAATCCTTCGTAGCGATAATCGGGACTCAAATAAACAAACATAATATCAGAGTCATAAATACACACCACACATACAGTTGTCTTTCTTGTTCTCACTATTGGCAGATGTCTTTTGTCACATAAATACATACCACATATTTTTATGTAAATATTGAACGTTAATATCAAACTAACAAAAGGGGCTATGCAACCAAGTAAGCAGATCCAGAGCAATACCCGTACAATGCTAGAGACCGAAGGCGATGAAGAAAAAGGAGATGAAGAAGAAGAAGAAGAAAATGACTATGTGAAGGGAAAGGCGGCAAAATAGCGGCAGGAAGGTCACGGACGGTCGACGCCGGTGCTGCAACCTTCCATCATCTTCTTAATCATCCTGCTCCGACAAGAGTGGAAGAGAAAGCGTGCGCTAAGCTCGTGCTTCAAGAAGATTAATACTTTATAATACGGTGCATCGATGGATAAGAACAAAAGTCTCACACAGACGGTCTTCTGGTAAGGTCGAGTCCTAATCAGTAGGCGAATATTCTTTGGTATTATTACTACAAGGACAATTTGAAAAGTTTTCAGCTTTTGTTAAAAGATATCAAGATTTTCATAAATATCGCTTGATTGGCTTCTCTTGATTATAATTAATAAGCTGATTGGAAAAGTTTCAAAGTGTTTGCATTTCCAAAAAACTACTTTGAAGAGCTGCAGACATCGACCTATGAAGACCACATGAAAGGACAATAATTAGAATATTCTTTTTTATACAGCGTGTGTGAAGTGAAATTTTTCTTGACAAATGGGAAACTTTTTTATTTGCGTTCTTAATAAAATTTTATCGAATTATGAAAAAAAAAGGTAGTTTATATAAAAGGAAAATAGTGACTCCAATTTTTTGATTACCCTGTATATTATTTCGAAGTTTTAAATATAGCTACTAGTTTTGCAAAATAAGCAAAACTTTTTTGTTATTTGGCGTTTTTTCGAAAAAACGCATATAAAAAAGTTTCCCATTTGTCAAGAAAAATTTTACACACGGTGTATACATATATAGACTGTTATTTAAGTACGTGGGCAAAATTCAAGAAATGATAAGACGCAAAGTTTATATAAACATAGAGTCGATAATGCTTCGTTTTCAATAAACAGAGTGTCAAACTTTTTTGAAAAATCGTATTTGCGTAAAAATTTTAATAATCCTTTAATCGATTTTGTTGAAATTTGGCAGAATTGTTTATGATGGAGTAATGTATCACAATGCAATTTTTTTGTAGGAAAAACGATTTTAAAAAAAAGTTTGATATCCTGTACCTATCTTGAAAACGAAGCATTACCGCATCTACGTTTGTATAAACCTTTTGTCTTAGAATCACTCAAAAAATCAGCCCTTAAAGTTTGACCATCTATTTAAATAACACTCTGTACAGCTACAATTCAAGCTGAATTTAAACAAATGAATCCATGCAAAAACCATTGTCATGTTGTATTGTTCTCTGGTTCTGAATCCTGAAGGTGTCTTTTCACTCCTGCTTAGTTACTACTAATTAATGGCTTGAAGAGAACGTATGCGTTTTGAGAGCAGGACATATTTAAAGGTTGTAAATAACAATGAAAATTTTTCAATTTTCTACATTGTTTAACAGAGAGTGATAAATTTTGGTGAAAAGTTTTTTAACCAAACAAGATAACAAATTATCAAATAACACGTGTAAATTATCTTTTAGAAAGATTTACAATGCACAATGCAATTTAATGTACAGTGTGGCAACGATGGAATACACGCATAGTGACAAATTATAAATAATTTTTTTTGTTTAATTAACCCGAATAGTGCATTCAACAGGATACACACAGTATCCTCCCAAAATGTGAACGGTCGTCTTACGACAGTGTTTGTTTTTTGACTTCACTTTCCTGCTAATTTGATGCTGAGAAAAAAAATATAATTATCTTCAAGCTTTCAAATGTCAATAATTAATTTTATTTGGAATTCGACAACAACTAGAATATTAACGGAAACATCTTAATTAATTAAGTTTATTAAACGAGAATTTCAATAAATTACCTTCGTTTGTCGACGTTAATTATCTTTCAAGTGCCAAATGCATATTTTCTTAATAAATTTTTATTTTATTGTTTCTGCCATGCGTTTTTAACCAAACAAGTCTAGGTCTAATTAAATTTTATCGACCGCAAGACAATAATTTTTAATCAAAACCCAGACTCTTACAACAATGATCGTACGTACTACGTTCGTCGGAGCACCCATCGTAAACTTATTATTTCCATTAAATTTGAATAATCGCTATTGTGGTCAAGAATTAATTTGAAATTCTTGATACCAGTTACGTTCCGTGTAATTGCAAGTAATCTTTCGTTTTTGTCTCTTTTTTTTTGTTGCAAAAGGCAACGAGCTTCCACAAAGAGATTAGACGTTAAGTTCGGCAACTGTTGTTTTCTTTAAACAAAATTTTAACATATTCCAAAAAATTTCAGCAACAATTTATTCTATCGATTGTAGCTCATTATTCAATAGCGTTTAAGCTAAAAAGGTCAATTCGAACGTAAAACTACTATATGGACTGCCATGAACTAATGAACATTCTGCCTGAGAGGCACTATCGTATTTTGCGCATACAGAACTTGGCTTATAACTGTTTGGTATTGGCCAAGAATTACGTGGAAAAGTAAGAAAAAAAAATACAAAAAGAGAATCTGAAGTAAATGAATATTGAGCGAGAGTGTTTTCTTACATCAACACTTAAAAAGTATTTCTTGTAGCCCTTTGAAAAAAGTGACATTAAGCGCAACATCAACTTAAGTGTGCGATTAATACATGAATATGTGGTCGAAAGAGAANTGGTTGCGACAAAATATAATGGGCTAATAAACATCTGAAAAGCAGTATTTAACGATTCAAAATATGTCGGATTAATATAAATTCATTATGGGGGCTGCACCAAAAAAAATCAGTTCGACTCTCGTTTGACAACTTTCTAAAACACTCAGCCATGCATATATTTTATTCCATCCCCTTCTATATGTAAATAAACAGTTTATATAAATTACTAGTTGTTCCAAGCAACAATCACCCTGTATATCCCCAGCATGAGAGGCAATTGACTTTGGCATGCACTCAAAACCGTGCACAACAAGTTTTTATTTTTTATTGCGTGTCAAAACGACTTCCATCGTACCGAAATCAAGTACTGCGTAGATAAAACGAATTTTATTGCAGGGCAATAATCGTTTAGAAATTTATTACTCCACTGATAAGCAGGAATTTAAATGATTTTTACACTTGAGACCTCTTTTGGTCGAAATCCAAAGCTTATTTTAATCGAACAGTATTTTCAAGTGCTGCCACCGTCCGATCGCAATGGAAACCTTCGCTAGTAGTACACAGTGAATATTAACACTCAGAGATGGCTCTCATGCAACAACGAATTGTTGGTAGGGATCAACACCTGGTTTAAGTTACCGATAAGAGATGGCGCTATTTTAATGAATTGAGGATTGCATAAATGATGAAAGAGCTGCATCAAAATATACATATTATTCAAGAATGTTATAAGTAATTGCACATTTTCATTAAAAAAATACCGAGAACAAATATTTTCCTTGATTTTATAATTAATTAAGTGACTATTGACGATATAGCTAGAAATAGCGATAAAATATTCAAAACATTAAGGCGAGGTACTTCTGCTTTAACAGAAAACGGCTCGTTGCCAAGGGAATAATTATGCAAAATGTTAAGGACAAATACGGTAATGTAAAGATGTAGTTTGCATATACAAACGTGTTTATTTTATTGAAAGACATTCAAATAGTCTGTAAAAGGTTTAACTCTTTAAATGGAGTTTCTCTTAAAACTATATATTTTTAAAAAACTGATTTTTAACGGCGCTTTATCTAAAATACCCCAAGGTTTCATTCCAAAAACTGGGCAGGTTTTCATAATCTTCTCATTGTTACTGTGGAAGACAATACAAGTTGGTGGCAATGTTGTGAGAAAGTATACCTAAATTCACGCTTGAAGACTCCAATTGAAGGCTTGCCCGAGAAATTCCATCATGTAACTCTTATGTGGTTTACATCGATAAAATCACAACGAATAATTTGTTTTAAAAAAACCTTTTGGCATTTAAAAAATTCGTTTCCATCCCTTTGCACGGCACACAACAGCGATTTCTACCTGTGTCCCATAAGGGCTCACCTGAACCTATTATTGAATTTATCATTGAATCAGGTACCCATGTGGGAGACAATAATGGTGGAAAAGCAAATGGCAAAAATAAAAATGCAGGTGAGATTCCGTCCATTATTTCGATAGGGGCTCAAGACGCGTTTAGAGCACTCGAGGGCAGGCGTTTTATTAAAGGTCCTCTGCTAAAATGAACATCCAACAGTGCAGGAAATTGATTATGTATTTTCCCATTTAATTATACATTATTTTCGATGGATTAAACTGAGACCTTGAAGAATGGAACCTTGATTAGTATTTATTAAAAAGTCAAGTCATGTAAATAGCTCAACAACGTCAAAAGCATTGTTTTGTTTCAATCCATTTGGATGACTAGAATCTTCCCATTGCATCACTACCATTGGTAAAATCAATTGAATTATTTCCTATGCAGTATTACAAAACCTAAATAAGGCAAAAATAAGCCAATTGATGAATCATATCGAACTGACTTCGCACTGGATAATTTGATAAATTAAGAAACGTCATTATTGACCCGAACTGCTCGTTGAACGTTTTAACACGCAAAGGAATGTCTCATAGCTTGATATTAACGAAAAAAAAACATGCCTAATGGCCGTTTAGAAAATGACAATGTACCCTCTTCAAACTCCAGAAGAGATGGGGGTTTTCTGTTGGATGCTCTTATTATACTGAGGAAAAAACTAGGCTTTCATAATTGAGATAAAACAATGAAAAGTGGAGCGATATCATCTTTACCACGTTTCGAAGAAATGTGATCATCTCGAAGCGCAATGAAGTTTTATTGTTTCATCACGCACGTTAGGGATTTTGCTTCAAATTACATTTTTGTCAAAGTATATTGCCCTTTTGGAAAACAGACGCCATTAATAATATTAACAATGTGACAGTGAACAAGACAATTTTTGTGTTCTTGAAACGGTACTACTTTAGGAGTCTGTCTTATATCGTTCTTGTGTTTCACAAGAGAACCTCTGGTTTCTGTTTTCACATGCTCTCTTTTTTATCGTACCCACATGGCGGATGACGGTACACATCAGTACCGCACTTCACAAATAATTTTTCTTCACACTATTAAATACTATTTAGGTTTCTATTTCAAAGTTACAGCCAAATTTTTCCTTGAAAACGAACTTTTATTACAATTCTCCCTTCGAAGTGTCCTGAACCAGAACCACATTCACTGACCTCCTACAAAACTTGCCTTTTGTCCATGTCAAAGGAACGAAGCGGCCCTTTTGAAAACGATATGGTTGTACATTAGCAGGGACCGTCTACCGTGAAAAACAATTTTTTAGGCGAGGCCTTTAAGCACACAAGTAAGTTTCTTTATTGTCTCAAGACAACAGAGATAATACCGCAGTTATCTACATAAACTAAAAACACACGGTGTAAACATACCATAAGGTTTACTGCAAACACGAAGCGAAAAAGGGCTTTTCGGGGGGGTTTGAGATATGATGATCTTCAAGGACCTGGATATCCGGTGGTTGACGAAGGGATGCTGAGGCGGGATTGGAAAAAAATTAATTTTTCCTAAGACAGATGGTGTGTGCTAGAACACAAATCATGTCCAATAAAGAAAATATTTCACGCATGCCGATGCTGTTAAACTCGTTCAACTTCCTTAAGAACAAGTTCTGAGTATGTTTCGCTAACTGTATATTTTTCTCGAAGTTTGTGCAAAGATATCTGTTTTTTAGTGTCATTCAACGTTCGCATCCTTCCTTCCTGACAACAAACCTACTTCCTGCATTGCATTAAATCTTCACCTGATTGAAATGAAACGGGAGAACTAAAAAATTTACATGTTGATCCTCTGGCAGCTTCCGCTTCCTTGTCATTGGGCCAGACAAAAAGAAGACTGAGGAGCAATGGCTTAACAGTAACGTCTTCTTAAGACGCTATTCAACAACCATTTTAATTCGAATTATTTCGGCTACTAAAAAAGGGAGCGGCTTGTAGACGATTTAAAATGCTCGACTTTATTATTACCGATGCGTGATTAGACGCCAAGAAGTTGGATTAGCAAAGGCCGTTAATTGATGTATGTACAGAGTGGCACACAGCAAGTGGAGAATTTTCAAAGGTGTTAAGTCAGTTAAATAAATATTTACACGTGAATAGTTAAATATCGGCACAGATTTCCGGGCAAATACTGTACCTGTCCATGTTAATGGATATTTAAATTTGCCATGTTTTCGGACTCGTAGAGGTAATTGTTCATTTCCGATCATTTAACACCTGAACTCTCCACAAATGACACACGATACGATTTTAAGATATTCGATACTTTTCGTACAAAAAAGAAAAATAAATTGATCACGTATAAGTATTTTCAATAAACGGCCATTTTGTGTCGCAGAACAGGATGCAAAAGATGTGTTTTTCAATCAATGACCGGTCGTCGTATTCCTTTTTATCTCTCCACTGAGAGATATCTTTTACTTCTTGTTATTCCAGTTATAGGTTTAATACAACTCGACTTGGGTTTAATTTCGATTTGATTACCCCAGACGGTTGGCAACCCTGTTATGGGAAATCTCGATTTTAATTAATCGCCAAACGAGGACACGCCCGGTTTTTTGAACGGAATATTTGCAAAATGATTTTCTAATTTTACTGTTTTGGAATTGTTCTGTTTATAGATTTGCTACACGCATCCACTTTAGGATATTGATTATCATTGATTTACGAACTGCATCTACGGTTATTATAATATACTTTTGGTATTCACTGGGACTAATTAATCCAGAACATGTTCAGTTCTCTCGTTATGTATTGTCTATTAAGAAAATCTCAACATTTAAACAACGAAGTTTACATCAATAAGTATTTTAAGTGTTTTGTTTCCATAGTTGTTAACACAATAATATAATAATAATAAAGATATTATCTTTATTGTGACATGATCGATTATAACAATTAAAAAAAACCGCTTGATAAACAAGTTCAAAGGTTTATTTTAAGCGAAAATGTAATCGTTGCACATTGCTGACACGGTAGCAAACACCATGCATATCTTAACTTCGGACAGCACCTTTGCAAGAGATTTTAATGCTGATCGTACTGAAAAATGTTTCGAAATGTTGCCGACGTTGATAATAATGCAAAATGGACGATAAAACGATGTACAAGTGCAAAATTTATGGAGTGTTTATTATAAAAGTTTTGTTAAAGGACGGTCATTAGGTGCGGTCGAGTAAAATTCTTAATAACTCCTTCTTCACGAAACAGACCACAATAATTCAGACGCAGCCTTATTATAAATTGATAAAAAAAAAATTGTTTTATTTTTTCCTAAAAAGTCCTGTTTGAAGCTCCATCTAGACAAGAGTGGTTCTTTGCGAGTTGCACTTAAAACGTAACAGCTTTTGAACAGCATGCCTATTGAACACTCCTCGAATGAAACCGATTCTGCAATTTAATTGGAATGCATTTATTAAATTTCCAAGATGCATTTGTTCGTTTGACCATCAGTTTATTAAAAATTGTCAACCAGAGGCTTGGCAAGTTAAGAGATTTCCTCTAAGGCAATGGCAAACCATAATAGACAATTTATGTAAAACTACTTATTTTAAACAGATGTCATCTTAAGAACGTTCTTTTTGTGTACAGTCTATGCAGTAGAAGAAATAATCTACTTGTGATGTGAAGAAAATTACATTTTATTGGTAAACATCCTGATTGATGACGGTCGTGATTGGAGTAACCTCGATGGGCAAAATGACTGATTTCTAATAGAAAAATGAAAGGAAGCGAAAACAGATTAGATGAAAAGAATAGTTTTTATATGAATTCTACTAAATTTAATACATTTACGCTTAGTATATACCGCATAAAATACCATTTATTATTAAAATATGATAAAAAGTTGCGTTGCAAAACAAGCTGTTGCATATTATTCCATAAAACGACGATTTATCGAGAATATTAAGCAACAAGAAAGTTCGGATTAAATGGACATGAGCGAGAATGCAAATTGGAAACAAGACATTTCTATGGAGAAACAAAACTCGTTAAAATCCATCACTGATTTATGATTCGAAGAAGGCATGGTAACATATAAGAAAAGAGCTAATTGGACCATTCTAGTCTAAAGAAACAGTAAATTTTCTAATTAATTTTCATTTGTAAAGGAATTTATTAAATTAACGTTCAGATGTTAATAAGACATTAAGGGAACAGTCGATACAATAAAGACCCATATGGTAAAACGTAACTGTCTGCCCATTAAATAAGCATGAAAAAGCCATTTCAATTTTTAATCTTCCATCCGAAATTTTCTCACATATTTCACACTTGATGAGTTCGTATTAAAAAAAATAATAAAAGTTACGAAATGAACGTTACTTTTTTCCTGAAACAACATGTGTGTTAGCTAAATGCAATGACGATTCCAATAAAAATGAAAAATTTCAACTGGACAGGGTTGGCTGATCGCTTTGTAATGCCAAGGTCACGGTCTGTAGATCCAGTACACTTAAAAATTATGTTAATTTTCTTCTAACAGCCGTGTACCGTAACCCTGTTTTTTTTTCTGAATTCTGGGTGAGACTATTGACTACAAAGTTGGCAAACCTCATAGTGCTAAAATGAATAAAAATCACTAGAACGGAGCACTTGTTAATAAAAGAGTCTAGTGGGGTTACTATTATTAGTGGTTCGGGTACTCAGAGCTCAAGCCTGCCATTAGAAATAAGAAATTTCATGTTTGAGTGTTTACCATATCCTCCATAGTCGCCTGACCTTGTTCTCAGTGACTGTTATGTTAAAAAATAATAAATAAATTTCGTAGAAAAACATTTAAACTCTATTACGAATTGAAATTTGGTTATTTTCAAATATTCAAATGACTATTTTCCATTATGCAAGACTTGAATAATGTAAAAGCAGCTTTAACGGAAGAACTTGACGGTCATATTGAAACTCTTGCTATTTCCACTTACATTAAAAACACATTTACAAGTCAGTTATACGGGTTTACTTCAAAACAACTGCTTTTAACTAGTTCGTTATAGTTCTTTGCAATACACCTGGTATATTTTTCTAATAAGTGGTCGGGTCTTGAGTAATGAATAGCTAATGGATCAGTTGCCTAATTACCAATCTTGGCTCGACAATTAAATTGAAATGATACAGTTTCTTTGTAATAAATTATGTATTTTCTATTTCCTCGAAAGAATAAATCTGCAGTGTAAACTCGTTAACATTTAATTCTAATAATGACAAAAAAAAATTTGTTCCAATGCCGTTTTGAGATATTTACGATCGTTAATATTAGGAAACTAGGTTGTTTGCATTATTTTTGTTCGCGATTAGTCTGAAATATAATATGAATTTGGCAAAGTTCTAACGTTTTGAACGCAATAAGTTGTAACTAATAAGGGAGCAACGAACTTGCCAACAGTTTTTTTTTTTTTCGCTTTTAATGTTTCAAGAAAACTGGTCGCTAACTCGTTTACAATTGAAGTTTTATAGAGAATAGGTAAACACAGGATAGCAGCAAACCCAAGCCACAAACAATCCATTATCAATTTAATTATTAACTAGTTTCCTATACATATATTGTGGAATTCCTTGTCCTTTATACGGGTCGAAACGATGGAGCAGGAACGTCGTTCGGAACTATCTAGAAATAAATCGAAGAGTCTGATGGATAATTCGCCATTTCCTGCACACAGATTCTTCGTAGGCCTAACACATAAAGGCGGCCAGCAGGAGTCGTTTGCCGTGAATGAATTTACGGACAACATAAAGCAGCAGCAAAGCAATCTCACCTGACATTTACTCAGGTTGCGGTTTATTGACCTTTTTACCGTAAAATTACGTATTACAAGGCCATTTCGCGAAGAACACAACACAGAACTCCACTCCACTTGGGTGATGTAATTAAAGGTCCTGTACGACCAATCACTGTACTGTCCAAATATTGTACGAGCGAACATTTTTTTTGGTTGGTTCAAGTGTTTCAAGGCTTAATGAGTAACGATGATTAAATTTTGACCTGCAAATTGACTCTTGCAGTCTGGCCAACTAGACAAACTCTAATTTAATTGAAATTAGCATTAAATTGCTAGGAATGCTGGTTTATCCTGAAAATCTTCTTCTTTAAAGGTGAGTTTACCTTATAGAGGATGCAAGAACTTGAGAACAACCATAACAAAATCGTTAATTTAATGAAGAGGAAAAATTGTAAGAATACTTGTCGAACCTAAAGAAGCTCTTCCTCAATAAAATTCGTGATCTATTGGAAGTTTCAATTAATCCTATGAAGAATGAACCATCACGTTGACGTTCAGCTCACGTTTTTCAAATTTCGTTTTTCAAGGCTCTTCTTGTGCTCATCTCGAAAACTTATTACGTAACACTTTGAATTCAATACACTTCTCGCTAAATTAGTAATAAATTTTCAGGTAACAATAAAAAAGACCCATTATTCTGTAGAGATATTGTTTAGAAGTGATGTAATCTCTGGCAAAAAGTCGTTAATTTTTTACGTTGAATATCATCATTCATAGTGATTTTCTCATTTCATAATCCAATTGGAAAGGCAGATATTCGTATAGTACGAGGGTACTCTCAAACGTTGAATATGAATTTATGAATCAACTCTACTGCTTGACAATTAATCATGTTGTCAAAATTTGTAATTTTTAAGTCGTTACTGTGAATTTCCTTCAATCACTCCCGAATCTATTCGGAATTTTCTTCAAATTAATGAGTTGAAGTTGTAGAACACCTGTCTTACAGTCTCGACTTGGCTCTTTGTGATTTAATTTTCTTTTGTTTTATTTTGTTAACAAATATTCAGTGTTTCATAAGTGATTGTTACAGTCACAAGGTCTGTTCATAACGGAACCTGACATAACAATTTTATGAGATTGAAAACATATAATTTTTGTAAATATTATCAACTTTTTTTATGACCAGATAAACTTTTACGTGCTCGATAACACTATGACTAATTGTTACAATGAAAATTCCCAGTAAAGGAATGTTCTCGGTAGTAGCAATAATTTTCGTCGATAAGCCCCGAAGAGTTCTCGATGAGTTTTAGGTCCGGTCATCGCGCAGGCATTGTTAAACAATCAAAAGGTTGATTGCTCGTGTCACCTAGTACTTTATACGATTTGATTTCAGTCGAATTCTCGAGCATTCCTTTTTAAATTGATTTTAATGATGGTAAATTAAAAAATATATTCAACATGCGTCGTTGCTCTCGATCAATTCCGAATTGAAACAACATACTTTTTTATTAAATTTTGTTGATGTGGAAAAAAGTGCCCGTTTCCATGTCATTGTCATTGGTTATTTTTTCTTTTCAAATAGTTATATACGGGGTGCGTTCAATTTAAATAGACAAAAGGTCGCGAATGTCTAGGATAGTCCATCAACGATTGGGTGGACTTCTTGTAATTGCTTCTAAAACGAAAAATTCTGGTGAAATGGTCACGTAGCTACATAGATAGAAAACATGCACACATCTTTGCCAAATATCTAATGGCAACTTACCTTAAATTTCTTTGTTTTTCTGTATATTTATGTAGAAATATGTATGCAGACTCTATGTTTTCCCACGCTTCTGTTTTTTAAACAACCCAGACATCTGTCGAACAGCGTGCGAGTGGTTGCTCGGTTGCCTTCTGACCGATTTTCTTATTCACGTCTTGTTTTGTTCTGACGTGAAATGCATTTTTTATTTTCTTCAGAGTTTTTTTTTTCTTCTTCTTTTGAAAACTGTAGTGTACACAAATAAGTAGTTGATGGAAATCAAATTGTACTAAATTCAGCTTCAATGTACGAGCACTTTAGTACAATTTCATGTTGAAGAAGCATTCCTAAATGTTTTAATTAACCGTGAAAGAATGTCTTAAGAGCAAGTCATATAAAAGACATATAATTTACCGTTAAATTAAATTCGAGTGACCAAAGGTCTTTATCAATAAAAATTCATAGTAGACTGGGGTCAATTAAATCCTAGACATGCACCCGTATCACTAATTTTTCCCAACAATTGGGAAAAGCCAATGACTAGGAAATATTTTGGGGACGATGTAGTTGACAAAGGCAATAGGGATCGTAAGAAATTTCGGAAAGAACATGAAATAGTTGCATGTTTATGTTCGAATATTAAAAGAACTTCTCGATGTACCTAATTTCTTTTATTTGCGGTCAACCGCAACGTTGCAAGCGGTGGTCAAAGCACTCGGATTGATCGAATATCTTTCTAGTTATTGTTCCTTCATGATAGCATATCCAAAAGTTGATTGATTGTTTTGTTAATGAAAAATCGCACATTAAGGAAACGGAATTTACATATGGATGAAAAATACAAACTTTCTTTTCACATGATCATATTATCGAAGCGAACATTCTAAATATATTCTTTGTCGATTACAATAATTATTATTTCGTCGCAACGATTTCACATGTTACGCTAATTGACTGTGCAATAGAGGATATCCTACAGGGTACGATTTTTCACGCTCTAATATGCACACCAAGAATGGACCAAACAGTTCCATGAATATTAATAATCATATTCTTAAATAACTGGACAATAACCAGCTCCAGGTTAATTTAGAATAACACAAAAACGTTTTTGTAGAATACTTCTAACCTTGGATAAAATACAGGGTAACATTTTCGGAAAAACTATTAAATCAAATCTCTCACACCCTCCCCCTTAGGTAGAAGAACCCTCACCTGCCTCTTGAGACTAAATGTTCCTTAATGAATGGTTCTCAAGCAGCTTGAACATATTCCTAAAAAAAAATCTGGGTGTGCAGACAATTTTTGATTTACTTCTAGAAAGTTTTTGTTTTTTTTTTAAATGTGTTTTAGGCGGTTCCTCTCTGGGTTCCCATGAGTTTGAGCACACGTTTTTATCGTGCCTGAATCGTTGAGGTCTATAATCATAATTTAGTGTCGAATTTGGATGTATTGTTTTATATTCGTGAATTAGTTAGCGGATATGTAATTATGGGTACGAGGTTTTGTCTGATTTTTTTTTTAATAATTGGAGAGGTCAGATGCAATACAGTCCACCACAAAGGTTAAAAAAAATTGTTCCTTTGGATGCGAAAATAATTGACGAATAGTAATCGGGAAATGTTTCAACGCAATAAAACTTATATTGGAAGCAATTATTCCAGGACAAATGCAATCTGACTTGACCTAGGTTGTTGTACAGGACAAGGTCTTTTTCTCTACTCACATTCCTTTCCATATGTCAATAATTTGAAAAACTGACGGCTCAGTAATTTGCTTGCTTAAAATTAAATTCCATTACAGGAAAATCCAAAGAAAGATGAAGAAAATTTCCATTTTTGATACGTTAAGCTCTTCTTCCGTTGGATGTGATTTAATAAGCCCCGACTATTTAACGATAAAAAATATCTACAAGGCAACGTATGTATATTAATTTCACGCACAAACATGCGTGTTTGGAAAAGGTAAAGATAAAACATTCTTTCCCGATAACAAATGGATACGTTTCATCATATTATGATAATTTTCCTTTGCGTTCCAGTCGAATATTTCCCTCCGAAGATAGGCTTCTTAGGCGCGAGAACACATTTCTTATTAGCATTGTTCGAAGTTCTAAAAGCAATATTCCGTGCCAGTGGCCACATTAATTGGTTAATTTAAGATGCACACACAGATGTTTGACAAGCTGCGTTAATTAAAATTATTATCGTTGTTCTCTGGATGAACCAAGAAGGTTAAAGCAATAGACAAGAGGGGACCTTAAATTTTTTAGATTTCAGATTTGACCAGTGTGTCGTTATTAATTTTGTTTTTTCGAGGGAAAAATAAAGCACGTTCACGTTAAAAACGAGAAAAGACCTGAGTCATTTTCTCTTAAAAGCGTCATACTTTATACCGTAAAATTCAAGAATAATGACAATTTTTTTGTGTACTCTGCCTTGAAGAATCAAATAAAAACTTTTACATTTTTCGAAAAATCCACATAAGAAATTTTATTAAAACTTACCTCTTTCATCGATAAGTTGTCCAGGAACTTCTCCTGCAAAGAAAATGAGAAGAAATCCAAAACACAATCGTAAATAATCCATATTTCTCAGTCACTCAAACAAAACTTCCTTTAATTAACACCAAAACCATTCATAATTTGGTTGAAACTTCTGTCAAAAATCGAAAAGAAACGAAAAGAAAACTCGGAACAACTAAAAACTCACACACCGTACGCGTTACGTTGCGCGGAGCTTTTGTTTACGCTTCAAGTTTAGAACTAGCGCCTTTGGCATCGTGTGCGAACACGACCGAAGGAATCGCTCGAAGACACACGATTAGGCTACACAGGTAAAGAATCAACAGGTAAAAAATCCAAGTCCTGTTGTCAGATTGTGCACAAATTCCTAAATTTTATAGAAAATTGATGAAAGTAAAATGGGAATTGGCTTGGTGATTGTCAAGTACGAGTTAGCAATACAACGATGGCTTAGGTGAATGGAGCCTGACAGGTGACTTAATGTGTTATTTTTAACAAAAGCAAGTAAAATACCAACCGTGATGTATGTCTTGTTGTCTGAAAGACTCGGATGGACCAAAGATGTTCCGTGAAATACGTGTGGCTGAACCATGTGGGTGTTGGGTCAAATTTTTCGATGTTGTCGAAAGTCGGGTGTTTTTTCAACCAAAAAAAGGCCACTGGACCTATTAGAATCTCATGTTTAACGTTGAATTTTACATAAAAACGGGGTGTTTTAAATGTCGGAACATGCAGTAAAATAGGCTTTAAAATTGCTGATTTAACAAAAAGCCCTGGTTTTGCAAATTTTTTTTTGATCTTGAGAAACAAAATAAAGTAACAGGGAGCCAAGCTAATACTATAAACTGAGGGTCTGTGAAGATAATCTTGTGCATTCAAAAGAATGATTTTGAAAATACAAAATTACACGTACTACTACATAAACTGCTTCACTAAAGGAATACTAATCGTCGTAGCAGACGGTGAATAAAGAAAGTACCACCATATTCTTTGAATTTCTATAAAATATAGAGGTAACTGCATAAATAACAAATTGTTAACAATGGGGATTAGACAGAAAAAAAAACAAACAAAAATCAACATTTTTCAAACAATTTTATTAAAATCAATTAAAGTGCTTAAATTAAAAATTAAAGTGAGGCACAATACGCGTTTTTTATATTTATTTCTTCTTAAATGTAGATTTTTAGCCATAATTCTTCATATTTGAATTACATTAAAAATAGTATTTTAATATTTTCAAATAAAAAACACATTAACAAAGAATAAAGCAGCTGTAACAATACTGAATAAATCATAAACAAGTATAACTAAAACGTTACATTTATTTTATTTATTTATATATGGTATATAATAAAAAGCTCTTGATTAGTTTGTTTATTTAACGTGTAACACACACTATTAGGAAAATACACTCTGCATTCAGTATTCTTTTTTTTTCATTTTCATTAAAATTAATTGTCATTAAAGCTTTTATCACCGTCATAAACTTCCCCTGCCTTTGCCTGTATTATTCTTCCAATAGTGCATGGATATCTTAATTGTATATTAGCTTAATCTAATGTGGGGCTAAGGCCTATCGAGAATCAAGGGAATAACATACAGGGTGTTTTGTCTCTAGATTGTCTTAAAAACAACATTGTTTGAATGACAGTAAATAGAAGACGAAAATAACGGTCTTTTGAAGTTCGCACTAATATTACAGGTACTTAGTAACAACACCCTGTATAAGATTCGTCAAAGAACAAAACAAATACAGATTTTTCTTGTTCCTAGAAAAAGCGAGCCTAATTATATGTAGGAAATGTTGTTTGCGCACCTTACAGATCATATAAGATTGCAGTCAAAACGTACTAAAACTTTACTATTTTGTTCTTTGTCACTGTTGTGAGTAAAGTCTAATGAAAATTGTCGAATATAAAGAGTCGCAAGTTGATTCTTACTGATTTGCAATTCCTGTACTGTAGGAAATTATTTGAAACAAAAATTGAGCAACTTCGTCCCCTTTACGACTCTTTACTTTGTAACAAAAAAGATATGTGCTCCGCCTTAAAACGAACCGGCAGTGAGACCAAATTATTCATTTATTTAATAAATTCCTGTATTGAAATGTCTATGGGTTACATCAACTCGAGGCACACAAATGTCAATATAGTCTAACAACAGACGTACAACTCCCAAAAGCAAAGATATGGGAGAGTAAATTTTTCCGGTCTATAATGTTTGAAATCCAAAACAGAGAAAGAATAAACTGGTGTGTGAAGAGTGCCTTAGACATTTAACACACTACCGCAGAAATAGGATTTTCGGTAATATTTATAATGCCCTGCAGACATTGGCCGGAACTTTGTAGTCGGGCTCTGAAAAGTTCTTCCAGCGATTGTTTCCGGAACAATGCGATTTTCACAGGGGAAAGCGGAGCCACTGAAACATTATCAAACGCGACATAGTCACAAATCAGTTTAAAATCAAAATTTCAATTTCTATTTGTTTTTTTTTTTACATATTTATATGCAGTTAACTGTTAGTGTATTGTGCAAATTGAAAAAAATACTAATATTGCAGCAACAAAATTAAAAGAAAAACTAAGTTAATGCTTTCATAAGAAAATAAATTTCAAAAAGAATAATATAAACATACAACATTCATTTTACTTCGATCAGAGTTGTTAGAAGTGTAATTTTGGATGTCTCAAGTGTCTAAAACAAGCGAAAACCTATAATTTTTTTTCATAAAAATAATTGGTATAATACCTTAGTTGTTATACTCCTCAAAAAAAATGAATGCTTAAAAGCATTAAAATCAACACAAGGTCGCAAGAAGCTGCAAATCCAAGATGTCATCTATGCCTTTTTCAGTTTCAGTCAAGAAACCGGCATTCCATCAGATTAGAACTAAGTAAATCCTTAACATTTGGAAACTACTGCAATTTCTGAACGAACGAACAGCATAAGGCCTAATAAAAGATTATGCTGGATAACAGACTAGCTTTTGATTCAAATACAGTTCCTAGACTGTATCTTGTAACACAACACATACATTGGACCTTTGACAACTGGAAGTAAGTCTGGAGAAATCCTGGACAAAGTTTTATCAATATGTAAAACAATCTGTTATGGATTCGGTGTTTATTTGTGAGAGATCCATGAATGCACACGTGGAATATACGACGCTATTTGACTCATTTGTAAGTAATAATTTCATTTTGATGTAGGATTTCGACTGATGAATATGTCACCAATAAATCTTGTCGGTCACCAAATAGTCCAGATATAAACCCATTGAGCATCTTTTTTGTTTCAAAAGATTTTACTACAACAGGATATTTGGAACATTATATTTCGGATATCTTGTACATTCTTATCGAGAACCATCGCTGAAGGAAACCAGATCGTGGAGTAGCTTTAATTGAATGTAATATATAGTAGAGATGAGAATGTAGTGATGTGTGTGCTGTAGTGTTAATTGTTAGTGGACACATTGAAGAAAATCAATCAACTTACTTTGAAAAGCTGACCATTTTGTGGTCACTGACCTTAATTATGCGAGAAAACTGTACAAAGTTTATTTTGGTGTTCCTAACGAACCAACACTCATACAGCTAGACCTCCGTCGCACATGAACAGCTAAAAACAATAATTCATAGCATTGATAAACGCCAAAATAAAAAGAAATAAATTTATGGTAATAGTTTTCAAGTCATGTTTAAACGTGAAAAAAAACTATTACTATATTCAAGGTGGGGGGAAAACAAAAACGAAAATTAGCTTGCGAATAAAATGTGAGAATGTGTGCGGGTTTTTGTTAAGTATTCAAACTGAAAGAAAACAAAAAAATGGCTGTGAATGCAATTTGAATTTATTTTCAAATCAATAAATATTAATTTGTAAAAGTTTTTGGCACTAGGTTTCATTTTAATACCGTTCGGTAACTGTTTCAATTTTTGGGCTCAACTTAACTGAAGCCACTGTATAAAAGCAAAAAAGAAAAAAAATGCAATAAAATAAAAAAAATAATTTTAATGAAAGATGATAAACATTATACATACCATTCGCGCACATATTGTCCAACCATAACGCAAACATTTAATAGAAAATAAAATTAAACTCAGTGTGTATTCGTGTCATATTTTCGTTATATTTTTTTCTTCGTTGACGTAATAAATAATTTCAATACCTAACCTGACCTAAATCGTTGTCAGTAATTAAGCTGCTTAGATCAGGCCCTAATTAAAAGCCAGTGTTTTGCAGTGTAACTTTCAAGCGTTCAAAAGTAGAAAATCACGAATTTTCAAAAATCAAATTTATATTTTATGAATGTTAAAAAGACTTTTAAAAAACACTACTACCCGAATTCCGAATACTATTTATATAAATTTGATTTTTCTCTTACATTAAACGAAGACATTGTGTTGAACACTTTTTTAAATGTTTCTTATATAAAGCTTTTCTATTGGTTCGTCTTGTAATATTCTTCACTTACCATAGCCCTCGCCTTGCAGAAACAGTCTAAACGCCTCACTGACTTTTCCCGGTTGCTCTTCGAGAACCATACCGCAATCAGAAATCTGAAATTTTTTATTTATTTTTTCACACAATTAATAAAAGTAAACAACAACCTTCATCCAGGAAGAATTTGTGGGATCCAATCGACCGTTAAAAGTAACGGTATCATCAGCATGAGGACTCAAAGAGCCAGTGATATTGATAACAGGTACTTTAAGGGTATAAGAGTTTTTCCTTGAAGGATCTGGATCTCTGTGAATATTCAAATCGGTGCGTTTTACGTAACTGTCAATGAACACAGCAAGATTCGTAGGATTCACGTTCCTTTCAAAATAGCTTTTGTATACTTGCACCAGGTCATGATTACGATCTTCAGTATTCTAATAGAATTTCACATAATTCAAGGAAAATATTGTAAGAAAACATTACGGTTTACCCTTCCAAAATGATGCCACATTAAATAATCCAGTACCCCTTGTGTCATTCCTTTTGACCGTAAATGTCTTGTGTTCAATTTCTGATAGCCCCATTCGATCCAGCCGGGTTGGGTACTCACGCAATTTATTAAACATAAAGCGGAGACCTTTAAAAATATATATTTTAGAACCAAACCAGTTAAGTAAATTTTAATTGCGTTACCATTTCCGGATGATTGAGTGCATACCGACACAAAATATTCGCTCCAGCTCCAACTCCTAAACCGATAAACTGTTTGAGATTGAAATGTTGCACCACCTGAACCAATTGCTCAGCCAATTCATCCATAGTTGGGTACACAAAACTGATTAAAAAAAAAACATTACGACTACTATTTTTAAAACTCTTAAGTACTCTTACTCTTCTGGTAATGTTGGAGCGCCTTCTTCTTGTCCTGGAGCATTAACATGGTAAATACAGAAGTTTTCTATTAAAGCGCGCATGTCAATAAAGTTAAAGAATGCTTGAAAATTCGATACATCTATAAACAAAGAAATTGAAAAATCAAGTAAATTAAGATTGAGCACTTACAGTTAAGACCCAAGTCATGGTAAGTTAAAATGGCTGGTTTATTTCTATTTCCTTGGACAGCGACCACCACGTTGCCACGCTCAGTTTCGACGACTTCCTCCTGGGCAGTCGAATCGTCCCTAGACATGGACCTTGCATGGGGAAATTGAAGTTTAATGTTTTTTAGTTCGATATCGTCCATTGAATCAGAAGCTGTTGTCCTAGAAAGTTGTGTGCAGCACAATTAGGACTGATTTAAATTTCGTAGTTTTCAAAAAAAAAATATACATATAAACGTGTTTACGTTAGATTTTGTTGGCTGAAGCCCAGATGCTCAGTTGATTGTACGCAAATAAATGTAGAATATAATTTTGGATAAACGGTCTAATGTTTGTTGACCATTTTGCAAAACTAATAGGGATATTACGTCAGTATTCACGACTCAGAAACTAGGAAATATGTATACTTAAAATGAGAATTTTTGTAACCAGATCTTTAAGATGTTAAAAAATGTACAAACACTCATTTCTTAACCATAAATAAGGTATTACGATGAAACAACCATTTTATCGATTTCCTCGCTTTTTCTTACCCCAAAAGGGCCGCCTCCTCTGCTATACCGGAAGCTGGCATTTTCGTATTTGCACAGGTATTCACCACTTCAGTCCTACAATAAAAAAAAATATCATGAAGTCAATTTTCGCTTAAAAGGAAAAAGGATTTTCACCAACACCGACTTAGGATTATTTACTCAAGATATCAGAAAGTTTATAATCGATATCTTCGTAACCACATTAACCGTGAAACATTCTTCACTGTCAAGTGCAGTCGGATTATGAACGTTTATTTAGCGTATGTAACCCAATAATATGACGATTTCAAAATATGAAAAACACAAACAGGGTATGTCGCAGGAATGAAATCAATACGTCCCTGAAGGTTGGCGCAATTGCAACCAAGCATACATACGAATCAGTCCATGCAAAACTGAATGATTGTGAGAAATACATTTTGAAATTTCAAAAATTTTAAGGATTTTTTTTGAATATACTTACATTTTTGGATTATTTAAACTGGATAACTAAAGTTTCCAATTTGAAAAAATCGAAAACGAAAAAGTTTTATAATTGATAAGATGCCCAGACAATAACAAACAAACTGGAAGTTCGACACAGTCCAGATCTCGTTTATATTCTCTCGCCAATTATATTGGCCGCTCATGAACAATGTCACGTCGCAACTAGAGCCTCTCGAAAGAGAGACGCTTGCAACAAATTTCAATTAAGAATAATAGAGTTATTTCGTTCTATTTTGTCCAACAATGAGAAAAGGCCGCATGACGTGCCGTTTAAGCAACGCAGAAAAAAAACGACAGCAAAACAAATGCGATACCTACATAAAAGTCAACAGAGTATGAGAGAAATATTTGGATAACCTTATCTTCGTTTTCTAATTTTAATATATAGTGTTTCCTGCAACAAACTTTCTCCATTATGCGGTCGCTGTATCCAGTTAAAAATAGACATCCCCAATATACAGTTGGGGAAATGACTTCTTCCAATAAAATTAATTAAATTACACGTCCGATACGCAAAACAAAAGTCGTTAAAGCCATAATTGTCCCTAAAAATAATATGAAAATGGAACGTAAACGCTGGTAAACAAATTTAAAAATTAGAGCCACGAAGAGGAGAGTAATTTGGTTGCTGCGTTTCTCGTTCTAGTGCTTTTTTCCGTTTTATTTATAGAATTTTTTTTTAATTGATTAATGGTCTTGGATTTGTATGTTCGTTAAGTAGAAATTACCGGAAATCGTAACTAAAACTTTTGCCCTCTTGCCATGGCAACTTCACCCCAGTAATTTCAATTGCTGTCCAACATATTTCAGACACAGGACTAGGCACTATCGATTTTCTTTTACTCCTGGCTTTCCGCACGTTAACTTCAAGGTGAAATGGCAAAAATTTGCTACAATCCTCAATTACCAGTTACCAAATTAGCCAATTAAATATGTAATTAAAAGCACTATGGAAACAATAAGAAAAGCATGCTGTACACAAAACAAAAACACTTACCTTGAAGATATGATAACGGGTCGCTTTCTTTCCTCATCACCCACCTTATTAAGCAAATATTCATCTCTTCGATTGGTGAGTCCTAAAACTTTCATCATACCGTCAAAGAAACCGCCAGTGGAGACGGCAGACCGACCCGTGACAGTTGTGGGCCGGTATACGTTCTCGCCCGCCGCCCCTTGACATTCGAGGGAAACGTACGAGCCTCCGCCACTGGTGGAGGTGGACAAGGGCCCGGCCGGCATTTACGTCTACGATAACACGGCCAGGAAGGCAATATAGTGGGTCAATCGCTCAAAAATGCAATGCGAGTTCGGGGATTTGTGGCACGGAAAAATTACATTTTAAGGTGGAAAAATGTGAGATTATATGGTTTGAATTTATGAATTATTGATTGACGAAAAAAAATTAATAAATCAGATACGTGTGAAATGGCCTTCAAGATAAATTTGTTCCTTTTTTTTTCTTAATATCGATTTAAATTGTAACCTTCGGATATTAATGGAGTTCGAATTTCGTAAATCTTGTTTTCTAAGGATGTTATGGAAGTTTCAATTGTTGATTGATAAACAAAAGATGTTCCAATTTTCCAGAGAATCGTATGGAATTTTCCAGTTCTATTATTAACAGCCAATTGGACTATTGATTAGATGATCAATCAATTATTATTTTTACTATTATTGATAATGGAAATGATACCCAAATAAATAACATTTCATTATTGAAGGTAGTTTAAATTGGAGCCAATTTTAAGCATAATTAAGAAAAACATTTGAAAATATAATGCCAAGTGTTGAAAACAACTGAAATTTGTTTTAGAACAAAACCTTGTAGTGAAATTCTAGAAAATAAATTGATTTAAAAATGCTATTGAAAATGAAAACTGTGTACGTATCACCAATTAAATATGCATACATAATATCTGGATAGTTTTACTCAAATTTCCATATATCATATTCCAGATTTCACGTACAACGCAGAGTCAATTGGCAAATTTTTAACTGCAGTAACGAGGAACGTCGGTTTTTTATTAATTTCTTGAACTAAAAATGCTCTAATGATATTTCTCAAGAATTAAAATGACAACGCATTGCTACACACTGCACCAATTGATGAAAGTCTGGATATTTACCACATTCTGTTTATTATGTCTTGTGTTCCTTTAAAGAGAGCAATGATGAAATGTTTTAAGAGATCCCTAAATGGCAGTGCACACAACTAACAATACATTTCTCATCCAGTATTCAAATAATTGCGTTTTTCACGTATTAAAGGTGTTAATTAAACTGTTTCTGGGACATACGTTGAGAAATATCAGATTTCTTTCTATTCAATAATGTTTGTTTTTTATTAAATTATTAATAAGAATTTTCTAATGAAATGAAATAAATAGGCAACCAGACCATTGCAAAGGACGTTCGATGAAACAAAACTTATTATTAGTTGCATAATTGTAAATTTTATTGAAAACAATAATTAGGCAATTAATAAACAAGGCAATGAAATGTTTTTGACACAACAAAAAGTCACAAACAAATGTCAATTTCTTGTTAAATTTGAAACATTTCCGATCTTCTACATTAAATTAATTTGTAGCTCACATTTTTCCTTATTTGCATGCATAGAAAAAGCTGACAATAACGAGACGAATCTTCAGGCAATGCAATTGATACAAAACTGAACAACAGCAAAATAATATACAGGATGGTAATCAATAAAGAGTACTAATTAAAAGTAGGGAATTCATTTGAAAATCTTGTGACCGATTTATCGATTTTCTTTAAATCTTTTTGATGACAACAACACCCAACGATAGCAATTAAAAATTATCGTCCACACATCCACGTACCCTCTAATATGCTATGAATCTTACCTGAAGACTAATTTTAAGGGAAATCTTCTTGAAATTAAACCGCCAGCAGTTCGAATGGAACTCTCACCTAAACCACCACTTATAGATTTTAATACAAGAGTAGTGACGTTTCCCGATTATTGTCAGAGAGGACGCGAAATCGGCTTTTTCTATTGGCTGACGATAAGTCACGAGACCCTGATCACAATGGCGCTATTGATATTTTTAAATTTTGACTATTTCATTTTTTGTTAAACATTCATTTTAAGAAATAAATTAGGATTTCTTGTTGATGCGAGTACAACTGATTAACAACTTAAAGTGACAATGTAGTCAAACCGTATAAATTTTTACGTGCAATCCAGTACAGTTCTTCGGTAATAAACTATAGCAAAATATTAAATTCTGGTAATTTTTATTGACTAACGGCAACGTCGCTTTTGACTTATTGACGTTTGGAATGGTGCGATTTTGCCGCCATCTCTGAGTAAGAAACTAAATATTTATAGAAACATTTCAATCTTGTTCAGTTAGTTTTGAAAATGACCAACAGGTGGTTAGTTTCTATTTAAAAATTTGTAAAATTTGTAAATTTAATTGCGATAAAATTAGGAATATAATTTTCTATTAATTAAATAATAGGAGTATCAACTAATTTATTATAAAAAAAATAATAATTAAAAAAAAAAGTAAATGGCCCATGAGGGGATCGAACCCGCGACCTTCGCGTTATTAGCACGACGCTCTAACCAACTGAGCTAATGGGCCTGGCTTAGTCAATTTTCAAAAAATATTTTTAATTATATTTCCTCATTAAAAAAATGAAATAATTATTATTTCTTCAAATAATGAATACTAAAGATTTTCGTTGAAATTACATTTCTCGAAAAATAAAATAACTTTCCATAGCTCGTTTTTTATCTAACAAATTTAGTCATATTTACGACTTTAGTCCAGGTTAAGCGCAAGATTGGAACTTGACTGAAAGGGATACGAGAAAGGGCTCCTGTGGGAACAGTTTCCGATTTTATTACCGGAAAGATACATGGAAAAGTGAAGGAAACGTATAGGAATACAGCAGGTGGCAGGAGAAACGAATGATGTACCGTCAATTTTTCAAGAACCCAATTGGATCACTTCTTGAATACGAAAACTAGATTTTTCAACAATATATTTTTTCTGTGTGTTTTTGCGAAACAAAACAAAGTAAACATACCCATCAATATCGACGAAAGCCATATTAAGATATCCATCATTGTATTTGAAGCATGGCATTTTTTTTCTAGATAAGTCTTCTTTTTGATTTAGGACAGCATTGGGCATACCTCTAAAAAGTATCCAGATGGCATTTTTGTAGCAAAAATATTACCAATTGCACTTACCCTTTCATCAGTTCCAGTAAATTAGAAGCACTTAGTTCTTCAATCATTTTTTAACTACACAATAACCACTTGAAGTCTCAACTGATTGAGTCGTATCAACATGTTGAAAAAAAACTCAATTAGGTATCGAACTAATTACCTAAAAAAGCGAGTATTTTAAACGAGGCCCATCCCAAAATCAAGCCTTTATTATCCGGCTTGATTGCATGGAATCTATAGCCATTGTGTACCCAGTTTTATGATCATCGACAAAATTTTAGTTGGGCTTGGAATAACAGGTTTGTCTGGCATAAAAAGGCATACTCACTTGTTACACAGGAATATAATTAATAATTATAAAAGTTTAAGTACATTTTAAGTTTATGGCACATTTAATAGAACAAATAAATGTAAAATTTCACGATTGGTTGCCATAAATCACCTTACATTGACTAGATTTTCTTAATTAAACTATGTATTTGTTAACGTTTAGTGTTAAACTTTATCTCCTGGATGAGGTCCCATGCTTAAAGCCTCTTCAACAATTTCCTGAGGAACGTAGCCTGTGCTTCTCCGATTGGAAAGTCTGTTCTTCGATCTTCTTTTCCTTTGAGTTTCACTTTGGTCACTAAAAAAATCACAATTTTATAACACTCTATTAGGTTTGATTAAATATAAATTACCTATGATTATGCTGGCGCATTCTTACAGGAGGATGATCATCAGGATTGTAATTTTCAGGAATTCCATAGGCTTGGAGTTTATTGTTTATCATTGAATCGGGTAATCTGCAACAAGTTTTTCCGTTCAGGTAATTGCCACCATTTCAAATACCATGACAGATAATAGTTTTTTTTTTGTCAATGAACATGTATTTTTGTAAATTTATTTATTTTTTTATTTTACTATATTCCGGCAACGACGCTTCTTATATTTATCCACTGTGGACGTTGGAAGAGCAAAAATCGGAAAAAAATGCCGATTCCCATGACAAAGACGCTACTATAACCGAATTTCTAATCGATAATATATTATTCCCAACGAAAGATCTATTTTGCAATGTTTGTGACAATTTTTTAGAAGTTTACACGTGTATTGTTCAAAAGCTAGAAGCTGACGAGTAAGTTGCGATACAAATTCAACCAGTTTTAGGACTTTTAATGGGTTTTAGAGACCAAGAATTGAACAACTCACTGTCATACTTTCAGAAAATTTTATGTTTTTTAGGATTGAGAGAAAACGTTCTTACCACACGCCAAACCTGTTCATACTATGCCATTTTAGTAGTTACAATATCAATAATCAGTTTCTTGGGTCTCATTTTCGTAGGTAAGAAATTAATCGAATACGTTAAAGAAGAAAACGCATTGATGGAAAACGTGTTGCCAGACCGCAAAGACCGATCGCCCTGCTATCACTGTTATCACTCAAAAGAATAAAATTAATATTTTGTAATCACCCTGTATACATGTAATTGTCGACCAAGAAATATCTATTTGTTAATTATCCGAAAAATATATAGTTACCTACGCGTAAAACGATTAAAGTCACACCAATTCGGTGAATTATGTATTTGCAATTTTCTCTTGAATTAAAAAGTTTAGAAGCTTTAATGCCAAGCCAGATGGTTTGGTGCCTGGAAATCTATCAATTATGCTCAATTCTATCTTCATATTTCAAGAAAATGTTCATTGTTTCTTAAAAATAATTGAAAAGATAAAGAATGAATTTCGATGTATTTAAAATCTATCACATTCCAATTTATATCTAATCGATACGAAAGTAGACGACTTTTAATTACTTTTTTAGAAACAGTAATAATTTTAATTTAAAGCTACAGTTCCACTAAATCAACGAGCAAAGGTAAGCGAAAATGCACCATATTCATTCGCACACACATACCACGATGCTCAAGCAGTGTGGCTGGATCTTGAAGCAAACGAATAGTCGAAACTGCTTCGAGGAATATTTTTGGACGAATATTTGCTTTTGAATTAGCCTGGACATAGCTTATATAGAGCAATCAGAAATTCTATATGGGAACCCTGTACATGTACAACAAAATTTCAATATCTTTTGAACAAATAAAAGGATTAATTTGAAGACTAAAATAGCATTAAGGGATATACACAATGATGAATTACCAACCTTGAACGTACATCGGTTTCCATGTTTTTCACAAGCGTATCGACCTGACACAAGCTAATCTGAAACTAACGAAAATGAGTCAAGCAACAACGCAAAATTTTAATAAAGATTACAATTTTATCTTAAAACGTTGTAATTCAATGCTCATATATCAATTTTAGTGGATCCAAATATCGATATCGATATAAGTTCAGTACCGTAATTCAAGATCGATGTTTGTATTTCTCCATGCAGACGTCTATATTGACTCAATTTCTTAGTTTATTTTGAAACCTTGTTTTGTACACTATAAATATTAAAATGTTTTGTGAAAATCGTACATTGTTCTTTACATAGTATTATACATATGTACATTTTGGTTTTTCACGAATGACGACATTTACTAAAACATCTATTATTACTTACCTCCATTTCCTTTCAATCTCCATGAGTCGTCAAGTAATTGGACTATTTTACATCCAGATTAAGTGCACTCTTATTCAAGAATGAGACCAGAACAAAAATGATAAACTTTCAATTTCACAGAGTCAGCAAAGCACAATGAGTCAACAACCACCTAAGTTTACGTTCTTGTTAAATTAACAATACACCCATTTAAGAGTTCCATAACATGGGTGGATTAAATGTTGCTCACATCCCAGTAAAAAAATGTTGGAAATGTATGGAAGCCTTAAGATTTTAAAACAATAAACGTATAGTATGATGTGGGTAGGCTGAGGTGACCATGTACGTGCATCCCATACTGGTATACCGACCGCTATGTATTTCCTATTTCATTCAATTATTTCATTCTGTAGTTTGTCCAATGTTGGAGTGTTCAATGCTACCTGGCTTTATTAAAGACAAAACATTGTAATTCAAATTTTCTACAGGATTGTACTTAAAATATTTCTCGATTCACCGATAGACACGCTACTTCATGAATATTTTTTGAGGTCTTGATACATTTCTGTTACAGTTCTGTGAATTTGTTAATGATTTTTCGAAGAACTTCATAATGCTAAGGATTCTTCTACAAAAAGGACAATCATCACAAAGAGACAATGTCTCGCAGTTTTATTGTGTTTACAGGATTGCTCGCTTAATAACAAAGATAGATATATACCTAGTTTCTGTAATCCTGCTACATAATTCTGAAACAAAAGATTCCCAGAAACTATGCATTTTCCTCTGCAATCTTTTTTTTATATAGGTATGTTATAACGAGTTATGAAATTTTGTGTTGTAACTTAGAGATCAATTATGGCGCTGCAGGTTTTTCTGGAATTGACAGTTTGCAAAATACAAATCAAATTATTATTATTTAAAACTGAACACCCTGTATATTTCTAATATAGATATGACAAGTGAACGACCAGAAAACGTATATAAATACGTTTTGTATGCAAATTTCAACGACAAAACATATGGTCCATCTCTGGATGCCTTATTTGATATCTGGTTCGCTTGATTTGTCTGATTCGATAAACTCTACGATAAATCGTTGCCTGTGTGTTTTTTTTTAGAAAATTTTATTTTTCTCTTTCAATTTTATTTGGAAGGCAATGCGATAACAGATTACAGTAAAAAAAATAAAACAATACATTGAAATAAACATCCAACGCAACAAGACCGCAATGATACCGCTATCATCAAATCCACCGACCAATCAGATGCAGACCTGTGGCTTTCACAATTATTCGTTCCTTTTCTCACCGATCTAAAACGACCCTTGAATAAGACAAAGAGAGTGAAACGAGTTGTGACGTTGAGATCGTAGCGTGGCAAACTCGTGTTCAAAAACTTTTGCCGGAATGTTTTAGTTGGAAACGCGCTTTCAAGCAGTTCTGATTGGTGTCGGTACAAATTCGACATCCCGCAATACAGGTAACGGAGTGAATCGTTTGTGACTTTTTTTTAATTTCAAGAAAAATTATTAATAAAATGGTACGGTGGTTAAGTTGGGGAGTATTCGCCTTTTTTCTCGTATCGGTTAATTGTGATGGCGACAACGTGAAGACCTTGGAAGGCGGCTTGAAAATTGAAGTACTCAGTAAGCCAGAAATTTGCGAAGTGAAGTCGAAGAATGGGGACATGCTGACCATGCATTATACTGGTACCTTACAGGATGGTAAAAAGTTCGATTCGAGGTACGTATCTAATTTTTTACTCAAACGATGTACCGTATAGGATGTTTCATTCCTAATTAGCGCCCACTTGCAGAGTAAACGTATGAAAATACATACATTAGAAGATGGTTTCTATTAAATATATTTTGAGAAGTATTCAAGCTCAGGGATTTGCACTGCATTCTGTCATGACAGTGAACTTAATCAAATAGAGCCAAGCCTGCAGTGTTCATAATTGAAGAACTGAATGGTCTTACTTTCATATTCTTTTTTTTTTTTGAACTATAGAATCGTTATTTGATTTGTCATCACAATTCTATCAAAAAACGATTGAAGTGATTATGCAAGTACCTAATTAAGGCTTAACATTTCCAATTCGCTTTCTCCTAGGACCTGACATGCATTGCATCATTGACGATATTCTCTAAAGTAAATAGAAACTCAAGTATTTTGCAAATAAAAATTGGCAACACCATAAAAGGCTTGTCTAAACAAGCTGTCAAATTTGTAAAAAAAAGTTTCGATTTTATACTTGTTCAAGTTATATTCCTTACAGTTAGACAATTGACCGTTTGAAGGGTAACTGAGCAGTGCCAAGTCTAGCGAATATAAGGAACGAGTTGCCACTTGTTAAATCCTGCAACCATTGCTAGATGTAACCTTTCCTGTTGTCTTTTCTTCGAAACTGCACTACAGTTTTCTCATCAGTTAAGCTGTTTCCTTTGACCGCAGCAAAAGGCGAACTTCCAAAAAACTTTAATTGTTTTTTACCCTCAGGGGACTGAAGGCACAACTTTTAATGGTGGCCCAGTTCGATATCTAATGTCAGTCAATAAAATATTTAATACACTAAAGCAAGCCGAATGATAGCCTTAAATAGTGCAGATATATGATAAAAAAAATCTCGTTATCGATAAAAATCGAATATGAAATGAAGTATTTGTTATTAAAACTCTCATCAAAAAAATAAAATAAAAATAAACTTGTTAAAAATTGGAAAAACCCAATTTAGAGTATATAAATGTAGGAAAAATCGAATTAGTCTTCATGTTTTGTTAATGTGACCCTTGTTTTTGTTCGACCCCGTTTAACAGTTGGCGACTGTTAAACGAAAAGTTTTACCGAAAAGTTTGCAACATTTTTGGTGGCTGAAAGACGCGACAGAGACATCATAAACCGTGTAAAATAACGCGCTCTGGGACTTAAACGAACTGGAGAAGTTTAAAATTTTTATACGGTTCGAGTTTCTCTCGTGTGTTGGGATTTATGCGATTTTTCAAGTGGTTACATGACTGGGACACTGTGTAATGTTTCAGACCATAATTTTCTCCTTCTTAATATTACATGCATACCGTATGGGTATTTTTTTTTTTTAAGTAAAAGGTGAAAGCACCAATTTGGGAATCGTAGAAAAGCAATAAAATTTTTAAATTGCAATTTTCGCTCTGATTTTTCCATTTTATTTATTTTTTTGCTTTTTGCGTAAAATTAAATGTAGAAAGCATTGTAAACTATTTAATTTTCATTAATTTTTTCATTAAATTTTCATTACCACGTAATGAATGCCACATTAAACAGAAAATGATCGTCCATAAAGGACTCGAAAAGAATATTTTCACTTCATTACCGAATTATTCTAATTGAAATTAAGCTATCCCTAATTATGAACCGCTTATTCTTTGTTATTTTCCTCGCTTTTACTACAAGAGATGTAAACTTGGCTAAGGGAATTCTGGCTCAGAAGTCTAATCTTTTCCTCTTTTTACAAATTCTTAAATTATTCCTTTCAGAGACAATTCATAAGTTGTAACGTTTTCCCTGTATATGAAAGAATAGTTTTCCTGGAAAATTTCTATTAAAATGTCCATATTCTTGGACGTTGATGAAAGCCCTTAGGACGACAGCCTCAATTATAACTTTATCTCTTATTTACCTACCCGCGGAACTGGTATTTGTCTTTTCAGTTTTCAATTTAATGGGATTTCCTCTTCTTCCATCGATTCGAATTAAAATTTCGAACTGGTTGCAACGACAAGCTGTATATAAAAGAAAAGAACTGCCACGACGAGTTGAAATATTTACAAAGATACGAGGAAAATGCCTCGAGGTTTGCCGGTAAATCCTATATTCTCTCCCCTATATACTCGATCGTCGTATGCCTGAAGATGTTGTTGTAAAATGGCTACCGTAAGTTTAAAATTTTATGTTTTATTTGGCCTATTTTCTTTAAAAATTTCTTTGCCTTTGCTTATCCCTTTAGTCATTATTGATAAACCCCGAAGGCAAGTCTAGCCTGAAACATCAACACTCGCAGTCACATAACAGGGAAGTGACATTAAAAATTTTATACGTTGTTGTAACTGCAGGACTAATTGACTGCTGTGTGTTTATTAAAGTGGATTTGAAATGTATTTTTTATTAAGGCTAAAATTTCCTATTTTGCCAGATTTTGAATGTTCGGTCCGGCATAATTCTGGGTTTTTTGGTCAAAGAACAAATGCCTGTTAATTGCTTAGTACATAGACATTGTTAACTGTTAAATTAACGGTTTTTTTTTGAGTTTGATCTTAATATTAAAAAAAACATGACATTTGTTTTTTTGTTTTGTAACAATAGCAAAACTTAATAATGTCGAAAATATTTATTAAAAGTTTGATTAAAAATTGAACAAATGGACTCGAAATCCAGGAAAAAAATGAAATATTCATGTTAATTGCATTGGCTGTTCGGATATATCCATGATGTTGGAATAAAATACACGTTATTTATGATCAAAACAATAAAATCTGCAACATAACGGCCGGTTATATCGAATTTATGCGTTGCTTTTTTTTTTGTTTAAATTCGCAAAAAGCTCCTTATAAATGAACATTTGCATTCATTTTTTCTTGCAAAACAAATAAATAAACGACGTAATCCAATTTTCTTATATATTCTTAAAAAAAATCCAGCAGCAGCCTCCCCAAACACTATAAATTACTTCGTTTTGCTTCCTGATATTTATGTGTATAGATCCAGAAGCTTCTCTCTCTGGAAACCGCTTGCCGTTTCTGTTTTATTGAGATACAATCTTGATCAATAATGCACCGCTGATGTATCGATACATAAAGTTCAATAACTATATTAATTTATTTTACCATGCATTCGGTGTAATTAGGTTGTTAGGCCCAATTTAGAAGATAATAGCTCAATAGTAACGTTCCACATTTTAATAAAAATGACTTTTTTTTGTCGTGATAAAAGTCACAATGTCATTTCTAACCGACTGGATATGTCCAGACTAACTTCTATTAACGAAAACCTATAGGCTATGGTAGCCGTCAGTATATAAATTTGGATCTGGACATCTGGATTAGTTACAGAATAGACAATGTCTGGAAAAGACAGAAAGTTAATATTAAGGCCTTAAGTGGATTTAGATAATTCGAGGAGTATAAATTGATGAAGACAAAGTCGTTTTCAAGTTACGCAGTGATGTGTGTATGTCTGTATTCCGGCTGGAAAGCTTAATTGAGTGACAACTCTCGTTTCTGAATTATTAAATTTCCTTTTTCGGGATTTTCATAGATTTCACAGCTAAACTTCAGGCACAATAAATTATTAAGAGGACCTACCTGAGGTTATGCCTTTTGTGTCCTTGTGACCTCTACATAATTAATAGCCATTGGTATATACGTATCGCACTAAAGAGCGATGTTAATTTCAAAGACTGCACAGTACCCCATTAAATAATCCCTCCTAATATTAAAGCCTGTTGGGTTAATTTAAATCTAGATGCAGCTATTTGCTTCACCTACCCCCAAAGGACGCAGTTATTCTGTAGTTTACTATAGCTACGAAGTCGGTACTCAATTTGTTTTAGAAATTATGCAAATTTCTCTAAATTTTCCAACGGTATTGGTTCACTATTGAACATCAATCATATTAGAAAGTTAATTATATTAACTTAGAAAAGTTTTAATACGTAAACTGAAAGAGGACACTAAAATAATTAAGAAAATGTACTCTCTAATAAGTTTTCTCTTCTGGACAGTTTTCTGGAAAAAGTTTCTCGGAAAATTTTCTAATAAGAATCCATTTAATCATTGATCAAAGTTGTAAACGTTGCAGTATTAGATGTTTTGGGGATTAGTGTTGACAAATTTCAAATGTTTCTTCTGGAATCCTCTCAAAAAAATAAGCAGGCGAGAACATTTTAAGTAATGCTGGCGAATGGTTTTCTTTACGGTAGGCAGCGTAAAATATGATGGGGTTTAACCTAGTCCTAAGTGCCAAATTTATCATGTGCAAAAAAAAAAAAAAAATGATAACAAGGAAAAACTGGAGAGTTTATTTTTTTCTCTCGGCTATGCACCATGTACCGCAATAATAGGGCTGTTCATTAACACGAGGCGCTACACACGGGGATCTTTGTTAATTTAACCTACACGAGAAATGGGATTAAATAAGGAACTCTTCTTCGGGGTAATTTTAACATAATTTCCTAGTGGACCGGGTGCAAGTTTCAGGATCAAAAGTCGTAAGATAACAATGAGAATTCAAAATCGTCTCTGACGTGAAAATCAATAATAAATCATATATTTTTTTTTTTTGAATTGCCAACTGAATAGTGAAAATGCAATTATCATAAAACATCTATCGTTACTCCGCAATAGTAATAATATTAATGAATATTCGCATTAATTTTGATGTTTATGTAGTAGTTTCGTTAATGTCGTGTTGAATTTAATGTCGCGTGTTTTATAAATTTTCTGATAAATTCAACTCTCGAAACAATAAATTTAGGTACTAATTGATTTTTGAAGTTGGAAATTGAAATTTTCTTTAGAGATCTTTTATGAGCTGATGATGAAGGGATCGATTTAGGAATGTTCGGAAAAAAAAGAACGTATTTTACAAGTCCCCCCTCTCTCGTTTATTGCGCATAATTTTCGGCCTCGTGGCGTTTTATTACTTCCATTTGAAACTAACATCAAACATCCAGAATGAGTCCTGTATTTTCCTGGTAATTTTCACGCGCCAATTCTCATTTTCGTTTCATAAAACTCGGTGCAAATGAAACTTTGGCAAATCAACAAAATTCATCAACGCGATACAACCCTCTCACTCTTCGAAAAAATAACAGAAAACCTTATAACTTGTTTAGATGCGGTGTTAATGCAGCCTGTCTTCAATGTCAAGCTCTTTAGACCAAAACCTTCGCGAAATAGGTGATGTATGAATTTCAAGAAAATACCATTAGTTCTTTATACGTACGACCGAGTTTCTCAACGAAATAAATGACCCACTGGGAGCTGACAAGATAAAATCCTGCTGATTCGTTCAGAGGAGCGATATTCGTGTCAATCCATTGAAATCTCCATTGACTAGAGGCAACTAATATTTTATTGGACCATTTAAAATGGACTTTAAGATGTCAATCACGTTAAAATCTTTTTCGTGTAGATGTGCATTAGCATTTCTAAACGTTATATAATTTATTCAGAAATTTTGCCACTGCCCAAGCTGGCAACTGACAGCAAAATACGTAACCGTAACAACACACAGAATAATCCATGAATTCTTGAATTAATTTATACGCATGTCAGAGGCAATTTTCCATTTTACCATTATGATTTGCCATTAATTTGCTGGTCGAGGCTCGTTTTGCCATTTTTCTCGTTTTCCATTTCTCCATTTGCCCAAACAATAACGAAAAACGTTCCAGAAACGAGCTATGTACTAGGAAACCCTTGAACAATTTGTAAAGCGACTTTAAAGGCCAAAAGATCAAAAAGATGATTTTATATGCCAAATTACACATTTTTGCACTTTGGAAATTAAAGTCTCCAGCGAAATTATTTCGTTTCCAAGTTTTACAGCTGGCTACAACTTCCAGTGGCGTCTCGTAGTTTTTCAATTTCCAACTAAACAAAATGAGATGTAACGACTTTTTGGGGTAGTTTTTTTTTTGCGTTGCCGGCATTGGCACGAAACTCTCAAACCTAATACCATACAATGTTGTAAATGCTAATATGTTAATTGGGGGAATTAGAGCTGCACCTCAATGGAACTACTGGAAAACGAGCCGCCCCACATATACTCGACATCTTCAGCTGCTTCTATATCTGCATATTAAGTTATGAATTTTAAGTGGGGATGCTTTTAACGTGTTGTTTTTAATTGCTTTAACTCAATTTAACCACGAACAGTTTCCAAGAGAAAATATTTAAATCTGCGGTTGCGATTTGCATGTTTATTCCTTTTGTTTCTTCGAGATTCCTATTTCTAGTGTTTCTACCTGTTGTTGTCAACATTGGTTTTTAATTTTTCGACAATTTTCATTCAATTTCACGTTTCCAAAGAGAAGAATCTAACATTAAGTGGGTTTTTGTTTTATTAAATGGAAAGTAACGTTGTAAAATTTTTATTGGACGAAACCAGGAACATTTTTGATTGTAAACCCCCCCGTTACTAAAATGCTTGTAAAATTTTACTGGCGTCCGGAGAATGAAATTGAATTCCCAATGAATTTTGGGCCCCCTTTACATTGTTGTTGCCAAAGGGAAAATAACAAAATGTTAAAGTAAAATTTTGTTTTAAACAACAATCACGATGTGAATTGCCATTAAAAATATGTGTCCTATTACTGTTGGCATAAACCACTAAATGATGATGATCCAATGGGTAAATTTTTTAGTGAAAGTCACTGGTGAAAGTAGCACGCATTTAAACTCATTGAAAATTCATGTCTTCTACAACGATGAATAACAAAATTTTTTTTGTTTCATTTATTTAATATTAAGTAATTAACTTTTTCGAGTTGAGAAACTTCTAGATCTGGATAACTTTCATTAAGTTCCGTCAAAGGGCGTTAGGAAATATTAGCTATTCACTTTTAAACATTAAAAATTTACAGAATGTTGCACGTAAATGCTTCAACTCCCTTTGTTTAGCATAATTATTGAAGTTTTTCATAAGAATTCCTACCTCTCTTAAATTCCATTACTGCCCAAATGCTGTTGAAGGTTTGGATTTTTAATAGTGTATCTAAGAAAAAAAAAAGTATCGACTTGCTTTAGGGAAAACGTACTTTATATGGAAAAGGTTAACCCAACGACACCCTGGAGTGTCCAAATTTCGCCTCTCGGTCGACAAGTCAATGTTCCCAAACTTTTATTTATCCAAGTTCGTAAAATATGGACGAGGTTTTTAGGTAATTGAGTCTTAAAACTTTAGCTCTATTTTGATTAAATATTAATCGAGTTGAATCATCTGCCAATACTTGTACAGAGGGTTGTCCCGAGACTCTGGAACTGTCCGGATAATAAACATAGGAAGGACAGTCCAATTAAAAAATTTATTATTAGAATTTCACATGTTTCAAGCAACTTAATTAGTTTCAGTATATTTTCTCTAGGAAACAACTCCAGGCAATAAGAGAGATAAAGTTTTAATAATGTCGAGAAAATTGTTCCAAGACCACTCCCCTGAGGTTATTAAGAAGATTTTCGATGCAGGAGGCTTTTTTTTCAGAATGCGAATAGTCTTTTTCAAGTGTTAATATCCAGACAAGCCATAAATTTTACCACCCATTTAACAGTGCAGTTGAACGAAACTTTCCCTACGTAAACCTAATATGGTTCGGTGCAGGTTATGCATAGTAATCTCTTGACCGAGCCCGGCATCTTTCCAGTTTTCCTGACATAGAAGTTTTCGTGTCAGGCCAACTAACAAAATAATACCGCATAGTGTGAATATGGCTCGGTTCTAGTCGTGTTTCACCAAATACCTTTTGATATGCATTGTTCCCTTAATATTTTATCAAGTTTTGCTGTATTTACAGGGTTGCAATGTCTTCAATTTTATCTTGAGCCTGTTCTAATTAAGTTAACTATAACATTTTGCTTGAAAGTACAATGTTTATGACGGTCGTAACTTTTAGGGGGCTATTTTAATTGGCCAAGTCCGTGCCTGTGTTCATTTTATGCGGCCAACTTTCCCTGAAACGTGAACTTATATTCCCTGTGTTGTCGTTACGCACTGGCGACAAACTTAAATATTAAGAAGTTTTTTTGCTACTTGAGCTCCTCCCTCAAGATGACGTTACGAAATTTGCTTTTCGAGTTGGGGAAAAGTTTATTTTTATTCTTGCACAGAAACAAGAGACATTTGAATGATTAGGTTTTCCTGGTTAATTATAAATGAAACATCAATCTTTTAAGGGATGCTTTCGTAATTTTGTTTCAGTTTGGATCGTGAACAACCTTTCACTTTCCAGTTGGGCGTGGGCCAAGTGATCAAAGGATGGGATCAGGGATTGACTGATATGTGTGTAGGCGAGAGACGGAAATTAACTATTCCTCCGGCATTAGGGTATGGTGATCGTGGTGCTGGAAATGTGATTCCTGGAGGTGCTACTCTCAATTTTGAGGTAATAATTGAAAAACGAATTCATTGAATGGTAATAATCATAATGATGATAATAATAGTAAAAATAATAATAGTAATAATAATAATATCAATAATAAGTCATAGTAACAACTAATTACTATTTATTGCTGTGCTTGTCGTATTATAAATGCAATAGGTTAAATGTAGTAAAATAGGGTATCAAGAATTAATAAACAACGATTAAAGCTGTTTGTTTTTACATTTAATGTTGCACCATTTGCATGCCAATATCATTTATAATTACAATCAAGGTTTTTTTTTAAATATACAGATTGTTCATTGGTCTTTCGCTTCTAGTTGCAACTTTTTATGTCATAGAGCTACTACATTGCAATATGAAATCTGTCTATTGTAGTCAATTGACGAAGCGAAATTACATACTATTGTATATCCACGTATCTTAATTAGATATTATTTATTATCAGTATTCCGGAAAGCCATATGAGCCCTTGCGTATATCGTCCGTGCAAATCGATTTAGGGATGGTTCGCGCGTTCTATTGTTATATCTCTCCATTGTAAACGATGAAAATAATGGTATTTCCATGATTCCAGGTCGAATTAATCAATATTGGAGACTCACCACCAACCACTAACGTGTTCAAAGAGATTGATGCAGATAAGGACAACCAATTAAGCCGTGACGAGGTAAGATGTATGTGATTTGGACGAGAGCACGCACAAATAAGTTTCAAATCACATACACGCAATGCAATTTCTCTCTTTGGTTACAGAGAAATTGTATGTGTGTGAAAGTGAAATGAGTTGTAAGCGTGGCATTTGCAATAAAATACAACGATGTCATGTGATGTTAAGTGTTCGCTCGCAGTCCATTTCTGTTCATCATGACTTTCTTCTGGTAAATTGATGATTATTATAACATTTTAAAGGTGAGCGAGTACTTGAAGAAACAAATGGTAGCTGCAGATGGTGGGAATCCTAGTGAAGAAGTGAAAAACATGTTGGCAGAACACGATAAACTTGTCGAGGAAATTTTCCAACACGAAGACAAGGATAAGAATGGGTTTATTTCACATGATGAATTTTCCGGGCCAAAACATGATGAACTTTGAGCTGATAGTTAATTTACATTTGCAGTTCGCTCAAATTGGTATTAAAAGTAATCATATCGACTGAAAATTTAATGGGTTTTAGTCTCTTGTTATTTTTAATTTATCACGATTTCGAGTTAGGGCCTTATTTATTTGTTAGGATGCAAATCTTGTTTAAAATTCTCGGTATTTGTATGATTTTATAAAAATGATATACATATGTTGTTGTAATAAAAATTTTTTATACAGTAGTACTGATGTTTACCTTTTAAATTGAAGGGATCGGGGGCAATCACTTGATAAACCACAATTTTACCATTAACGATTTTTCTCCATTACAGCATTCTCTATTTTTATAATACAGGGTGCATATGTTCTTTGTTTTCCCAAAATATCATAAGTGGGAACAGAAAGAAGGAAATTGACAGGAGCTACTATTGTTTTTATTTTTTAGGAATTTTGGAAGTTATTGAAATTTTAAAACTGCTTGTCTGAATATTTTTTCATGTGGCTTATCGAGTTATTGCCTCGAGCCGTTCGTTCAATTGAAATAAAACTTCCTCAAAGTTATTTTAACAAAATTTCAACTATATTACATAAAAATTAAAACAAAATTAAAATACTCGTTAAAACCACAGCAAAAACAAATAAGATATCTAAAAATTAGCCGCAAATAGTTCATAAGCCTCCCAAAATTCAAAAAAGAAAAAAAAAGAAAACACAAACTAATTAATAAATTTTCGATATTCAATAGGGAGACCGTATTAAACTTAAAAATAAATAAATAAGCCTAAGACCTATTCCTAGGTGCAGATTTCAAGGCATTCGAATTGCATTTTATCTACTTAAGGTAATTTTTTATATCACATTCATGATTCTGAGTTTCTGGACCGTCTCCACTTTGTGCATAGAGCAAATCTAACATCAATGGAAAGTGAAGAAGACTTTAGAATCGCAAGGCAATATTTGGTACAGTTCTG
Source organism: Hypothenemus hampei (assembly GCA_013372445.1). Classification (NCBI taxonomy): domain Eukaryota; kingdom Metazoa; phylum Arthropoda; class Insecta; order Coleoptera; family Curculionidae; genus Hypothenemus; species Hypothenemus hampei. The sequence continues at coordinate 1,878,236 of JABRWK010000007.1, forward strand.
GTTGTCAATGAACACATTTCAGTAGCCTTTAATGTAGGCCGACAAGTGGATTTTTTCTTCTTCTGAAAGACCATTTTTAAGAGTTCTTCTCACTGGAAAGAAAAAAAATCAAATTAATAACTCGTTCAATAACGAAATGTCCATGCAAACAAATTAGTTATTTTCAACAACAATTTCTATTAAATAAAAACAACAACAACAACAAAATCAACATTCAAACAGAAAAAATTTACTTCAAATTACGGCGAATCTCTGCTACCGAATGGATTGTTCTCCCTCGTTCTCGACCTCTTAACTAATCAATGAAGTCATATTTTACTACACCATCTCTCAATCAACTGCAAAGCTGTAACTTACATGACTTTCTGTCAGCGTGCCTTGTCCTTTTCCGCTCTCTTGGAGCGGTCCGAGGACCTTTTGTGACAGTTTTCACAAGACTTTCCAGAATTTCATCGTCTCCGTCCGTGAAATTCCCATTCGGCCCGAGCGAACTCCTTCCTAATGTATTATTTTGACTTCCACTCTCCCTTCGACGATGCCTCCAAGGTAAGGTGCCTTGCATGCTTTCCACATCCGAAATGTCGCTTCCAAGGAGTTGACGGAGTTCCGCGTCGGCACGGTCTTCCTTTGAACGGAATTTTCCAACCTAAATGAAAAATTTTCATTAAAATATTTTTCCATTTTAAAATCCCTTACATCTGTAATCATTTTTCCTCTAGTCTTGTTTCGCTCTCGATGATTTGCTTTCTTCTCCAGCTGTTGCAACACTCTTTCCCTTGTCGTTCGGTATTCCAGAGCAAATTCAGACACTATTCGACAAAATTCATTGGGTTTCGTGTCACCCACTTGATGCAATGGTATTCCTAGCCATAACAAGAATTTATGAAATCTAAAAATCGTTAAAGTTAGCTATTTAGAAGGTTCATTGTTGCTTATCCTTTGCCTGTTCATTATTCTTCTATGGATAATTCCTAACAAAATAATTCTTTCAGCACAATCAGCTAGGAAATCAGACATTTTCACTTTCATCATAGTTGAACCGTCATGCTTGGCAATCAGTTTCAAATGGTCCCACGAGGCCTTGCAATCAGCCTCTAGTCTTTGAATGTTCAATGTCAGTTCGTCAAAGTCAACTTTTGAGGCTCTCGTAATTGCTCCGATCTACAATTGATTCAAATAAATTTCAAAATGCACCAGCAACGAGCATTTTACCTCTGAGTATAAATCTGACGCTTCCGGAAACTTTTCCATTACAATGTGACACAAATGGTGCAATAGCGAGTGTTTGTGTACCGTGTCTTTGACTTCAGGTACTTTACACAGGTACTCAATTTGAAAACCTTTCACTTCGTTACCATTAAGAAAGTTTCCAATAGATAACAAGGTACTAAGAATAGCTGCAAAGTATCAACTTGAGTAATCGATAATTTAAAAAAAACACTCCAAATACAAACCTCTAAAGGTTTTGTTAATCTTGAGTACTTCGAATCCTTGTTTTAGATCCATAAGTGGTTCAGCGATTTCTCGTTCAGAATTTTCAAAGTCTAATTTGAAAGCCCAAAGTTTCAATCGAGCTGGCAGTTCTGAGATTGAAGCTAACGTTAGTAGGAACTGTTCCGCGCTGCCCAGTGGAAGATCTGGATTGGCTGGAAATTTTCAACTTGATATTTATAGAATAGCCAGTTTAAATTACTATATTACCTGCTTGAGCATCTTGTATTTTTGTTCGTTCTTCTTCCGTTGGTAACATTGTAAGTAATTTTTCGATACCTTCTCTATTCATGATGGTAGCATCCATTTTTAAAATGGCAGTCTTAATGGATCTGGGAGGAGGCAATTTAGTCATGCCTATATTAATTGCGTTTGACCGTTTCGGGTCCAGGACAATGATTTCTTTGTTTTTGTTGAGTTCTTGTTGTTTCTATAGGAAAAGGATTTGAAATTACGTTCTATAATTTGAAAATTTAATTCAATCAGCATTCAAACTAAAGAGGAACGAAAAGATATTTCAAAAGTGTAGAGGATAGACTTATATACAAAGATAAAAATTTAAAGATAAAAAGAAAAAGGAAATTCATGCTGTTCTAAAATACATAGGTAGGTACATGCTCAGAGACATTGTGTACTTCATTTTGCTTGAATGTTACTCTAGAAACTTTTAAGGTGGTGGTTAAAATACAAGTTAAAACTAGTTTTTACAAAGGTAACGCTAAACAAGTAATGGTGGTCGAAAATGAAGAATACTAGGGCCACCACCGAAAACAAAAATTGCAAAAACTCACCTCCTGTGGTCACCAAAAAGTCAGGTGTTCCGCAGGACACCAAAAGAGAAAAAGATATAAGTTATGTTTTGCATTTTGAATAAAATATAGGTACTTAAAAACCTAATAGACCAGCACCAAGTTTTTTACATTACGTGTAAAATACGTGTATTTACACTATTCACATTTGCTGGGAATTCAATTTTTACATTGGTATTCTTACCAATAATATTAATTTTTCCTTAAATTTGTTGCCGCATTTACAATAATTTTGAAAAATTCAAAACTGACCTTAGAAATTAAATCTTTGGCCCTAGACTCAAACAAGTGTTCCAACTTCTGTGTATCTACATTGACTGGATTAAGTTCATCCCAAATGTAACCAGACTTTAGTTTCGACTGGCTAATCGGGTCGTCGCGCACTTCCTTCCAGAACAATTTAACGGTTTTCTTATTTTTCTTAATCTATCAATTAGAAAAAGAACGGTGTTAAAATAACTACCAAGAATTGGATATGTAACACATACTGGTATCTTAGTTTCGATTGTACTCCTAATAGTATTGTTTGTCATTAAAGAACCTCCAAAAAGTGGTGCATTAGGAACAGGAGGTGGAGCAGTTGGTATTCTACTTGAAAGTGGTGGTGGTGGTGGACCGTTGGTCATATTTTGTAAAGGAGGCGGCGGAGGTGGTATTCCATTCATGGGAGCCGCTGGTGCCAAAATATCGGCCTCATCATCACTAACTAAAAACGAGAATGCATTACGTATCTATTTTTAACTCATATTGATAAATATATGTTATTTTACCTAAGTCTGTAAAGTCTATATCACATAAATTTAAAGGTCTGTTTAGATTGGCTACGAGTTCTTCCCATTTTAGTTCGTTTTCCGATTTCTTCGGCTCGCTTTTCGGTACATTCTCATTCGTTGGACTACGTACAACGTCCGCTTTCGACTTGGACTTGGCCAATTCCTCTTTGGCTTTTGAAATTAAACCACACATGTCTCCAAATCTATTGATTTTTTCTTCTGTTGGGTTTTGCATGATCGACTGATTGGCCAACTTTTGAGTAATATCTAAAAAAAAAAGATAGATTTTAACATTTGTTACTACTAACAGTCGTTTTTGTTACCCTTGACAGTGTTTTCTTTTTTCAATTGCATAAGAATGTTTCGCTCGTTTTCGTTCGTCACTTCTGATTCCTCCAAAACCGTCCTGGTTTTGTATCATGGACATTATCCAGGGTTGTTTCAAGTTGTCTTCAGATTCTAAACGATTAACTGCATTCAAGTATGGTGTCATATCTTTTCTGTTGAGCATATTATTACCATTAGTTAGGCGCTGCTGTAGAGGTGTTGAATAACGTCCTAAAAAAAATTGAACAGAATGTAAGGAAAAATTCTTTCGATTTTTAAATATTTGTTACCATTATTAATGTTTTCTGAGTTATTACACTCCTCTTTGTTATTTTGCTGAGTAGCTCCTTTAAGCAAAGCTGCAGTTTCTTGCTGTTCACGCATAAAGCTTCGCTGCCTTTCAGCTCGTTCTCGTCGGCGTTTTAATGCGGGCGTCACTCCAGCTTCATTAGCTAAGCCACACAAAAGCTATAGTTCAAAAGCGCAAAAAATGAAATCCAATATTTTACCTTTATTGCTGTCTTTATAGCTGCCATTCAATTGGGAGTTGTTCACGTCTGAAGAACTCGACGATTCATCAAAATCTTCTTGAAGTCTGTAATTGTTGTTTTTGGGAGTAAAACCTCCATATACTGGAGTATTGCCAGTAGAATGTCTTCGACTTTTTCGCCTTTCCGTACTTCCAACTATGGTTTTTCGAGATCTGATAGTTTTCCTTAATTTCTCATCTAAATTTAATAAATAATTTTAGAAAACGTTAGATTGTATTGCATGTAACTAGCCTAAATGCCTTAATGGGGTTCCATTACATTTATCTTCACCGTCTTCATACTGCAACACTGCCTCGTAAATTTGGAACTGCTGCAAGAGATCTAGATCCGTTCCTGGTTTAGACATATACCTTTGCACTATCAATTCCATGTGTTGTTCTTCTAAAGCGTCCACCTGATCGTAGTAAGTGTCCTGATCTGGTACTCCATTCAGAATCTTAAAGAAAAATGCTGATTTTCAAGGTACTTGATAACAATGAGAACATACCTTATTAAGAAGAGTGGTAGCGTAAATCAACAATTCCGTATCAGCTGAGTCAAAGTCTTTAAGAAGTTTCATAATGTTGTGGTACGGTAAGACCCCTTGAGAATAATCTACAGTGTGTATAGCTTTCACCAAGAGCAAACAATTGGACGCTGTATATTCAACAAAAACTAAAAGTAATTTCAAAGCAGTCTTAACAACGAGTCGGAACTTTGAGGAGATCAAACTGTAGAGCCATTGAATGGTTTGATTGTGCTCCATTACGCCTAGAAAGAACCATCGTTATTTTATTGATCAATAAATATTTTACCGTAGCACCATTCATGCCATCCACGTAGAGCATAACTTGTCCCAGGGCCCTGAGAATGTAGTTCTGGTAGTTTTGGTCCGCTTCAGAACCCACTTTGATGAGACAGGACAAACCATCATTTTGAACGAATTCATGAACCAAGTCCTTGTCTTCTTGGAAAATTTGTTTCAAGGAAAATAAGGCTCGACGCAGCTCCCGGCCTTCGGATGTAAGCAGTTTTTCTACAAAAGAAAATTGAATGAAAGTAAGCAATTTTAGTGTTGGTTACAACATACACACACACGCCAATGGAAATGATTTATGAACTACTGCAACGATTGTCATTAACAAGCACTATGGTATCATTAAAATCGGTTGGTCCATTAAAGAGTAAAACGATCGTTTAAATTGACCCGACTGAATAATATTCTCACACACCGACAGCAGTAAAATAGTCCTGCTAATAAAGTAAGCCACCTTTATGATTCAGGCGTGGCGAATAAAAGGTCCAAGATAATGGCTCAGGAAAACATTATGCTCAAGCAATTTGTGTAGACGTGCTTGAATTACAAAACAACAGACCTGAACTAACTCAATTAACTTTCTTCAATTAACCAAAACATTGATGGGTACATGATCAAGAGAGAGATGCACAATTAGTTGAAGAGATTTTAGAATTTTTTCCTCGTCGAATGTCAATATTGATTCAGTATGGGCTGTGTGTGCAAATTATACGTTGCAAAACCAAGGACATGGCAAAAAATCGGTCGTATCTCTAGAATCCGAAATCACGAAGGCGGTATATTTCTTGCAATAACATGGTGTCCACTAGATTTATAAATAGGGGGGCTCCCCTTTAAGAGATCTTAACTTCGATGTCTTGTAAATAGGTATGCTTGCCAATGTTTACATTTTATCCAGCTAAATGCCCGATCAGATTTCACAATAATTACACTGTTTTCAACTTTTCGAAACCGATTCGATCTAAATTGAATTAAACCTTAATTTGTGTAGTACCTATGTACATGGGAATACCTACGTAGGGATCCTCATCTAAATTATTGATTGTTACGACTCTGTAGGTCATCAAGTTAAGTTATTGCCCGTACTAACAAACAAGACATCAATTACTAGACTTGCTACAATGTTAATAAAAGATGACATTTAGTATTATGGGAGTATTCCTCACAAATTAGCGTCAATAACCTTTCTCCTCTCGTCACACCACGGAATCGAATCGAATAATAATTTCACAAGATTTCTGAGAGTTAATCGACGATGATTACATTGAACTTGAATTGAAGAACGTTAACTGAATATTTGAATAAATTCACACGGGGTCGGAAACGATAAATTATTCACACAGAAACAGAGGGTTCTTTCTTGTGAAACCGTAACACGAAGAAATAAAGGAAACATCTCATCATGATATTTGATTTCTAAACAATTAAATTCAAATGTGTAGTAGACAATTAGAGTATATGTTAGGGTTACTGTTCTAACGAACTGTTCACATCTAAAAGATAAGAACACTTGTACCTGAATAAAAAGCATATACTTCCAATTTGCAGTACAAATTCTTTTTCTTTTCGATTTTCTAAACAACAGTCCGCAAGAAAAATTACGAAAATGCCCAATATGGTATCAATGGTCCTTGGAATCATCAGCTTAATTAACTGGAATCAGCGGGTGCTTAAATTCATTGAATGTCTAGTATGCAGATCGAAGTGTACAGTTGCAACGCAAGGTGGTGGTTAATTACGGAGGCAAGAAATTTAAACTCTAGAAGAGAGAGTCTCTTTCTCTCTCTTTGTCTCTCTCGACTTAATCTAATCGAGCAAAATCGGACGGCGCGCCCATTACAAATAACATTAAAAAAAAACACCCCGCTACTTTGGCTAAAGGAAAAATAAAACTACTCTTGTCAATGCCCTTGATGAATGGCGAAGCGTGCAAGAGTGAGGGACCATGGGGCCGCACAATGGGTTCGTGTACTGTCGCTGAATGGATTTATAATAATAAAAGTGTTCTTTGTTTTGATACTTGGGCACCCGGAGGGAGTTTAATTCGAGAAATAAATTGAAAATTACTTTTGCGGTGACCTAGAAATGAGGGAATATACATTTTTTTCAAACTTTAGAAATTCGAAGCAATTTTTTTGAAAAATGCCTTATGGCCTAACTAGAGATTTTCGTCACAAATTACATTCGATCTTTTTCCTATGAAATTTGCTTATTTTTTAATGAAATACAAACTTTTCAAAAAATGTTTGTAGATTATTCTTTTTATTTTCAATAAATAATATGAAAATTTGTTTTCAATTGACATATACAACATTTTTATATAGGAAATTGATATAATGACATTTGTGACAAAAATCGACACACGATCTACTTATTTGAGAACGTGTCGATATGAATTGATTGTCTAATATGTATAATTTTGGTCTTATACTTTGCACCACCTTGTATAATATAAAATAAGGTTCATTTGGAGAAAGTCAATCAATCGATTTTGAAATTATGCTTCTCTCAATTTCTGACTTTGTATTATATAATTTCATGTCGGACGTTTCAG
>JABRWK010000007.1:1885561-1913217 GCA_013372445.1 Hypothenemus hampei
CGTAATATCTTCTTACGAAAAAAAAAAAAACATTATACAATACCTGCAAAAATAACAAACTGGCCCTAAGGTACAGTTTTCAGTAAGAGCCACTAATAAATCGCTTTCTCGATGCGCGATACTCTTGCACGGAGTCACGGGAATTTCTTGAAAATCCTCCTCAGAGGAATTCAACGAGTTTAAAGTAACTGAATGATCTATTGAGTCTGTGTCGCTCAAAGGATCTGAATTCGATTCCAACGAGTTAGGACGTTTAGTTGGAGTTGAACTGTAATCATCTTCAGACAGGTGCAGCCAAAAAAAGGATGACTCATTTTCCAAGGAGTCTAACCATTGGCTCAAAAGCACCGATGGTTGTACTTTGTGAAAGTCTATCGGTGAATTGTTCCTGGTTTTAGACATTTTTCCAAATGCTTCTTTCAATTTCTATCACAAAATAAAACTCTTTGAATAATTATGTTGCAATTTTCAAATATATTTCTGTTGTTTGGCAGGTCAATTTTCACATGTCTGATTTCGCGTGAGGGCAAATATCAAACTAGAAATTCAATTCCAAGCATTCGATTTTTTTAATAAAATTTATTTTAAAAGCCTTCCAGCTACTCTCGCACACAAGCACACACCTCGTGCTGGAACAATTTATTTTCTAGTTTTATTTAAATTTATTGCCACCTTTAGGTACACACTTCACTTCCGTTTACCATAAACCGTAATTAAAACAACGTCGACCGATAAATAACTAGAATCTTCAATTAAAAAAAAAAGCTAAAACAGAAGCTGACGCTGCCATAAAATATGACACGATTTTCTTTGGATGAGTTCCGCGACAAAAAAAAATAAAAAATAACAAACACCAGTAAATCATAAATGTGAACAACGTGAAAACCACTTAAAATTCAACTGGACAATGACCAAATAAAGTTGAGACGCTAATCGTTTAAATCATTGTGGGAGATCGAAACACATTATTTAAAAAAAATACATACATATTTGTAAGCGGCTTTCTATTTAAATATTTATGTTAATATTTACGATTGTGTTGCATCCATTCGCATCTTCTACGAAGCTCCTTTTTTTAGTGGAAATATTTGTTTTAACCAAAATGGATAGTGGGTTCTCTTCAAAGGGACCTTGAACGCTCGTTTGTACTTTATAAATGGTCTTAAAATAATATTTTCATAAGTAATTGTCTGGTTTCGCATAGACTAGTTGACAAAATAAACAAAATTAAATGATGGAGCTGCTAAAAACAACATTAAATATAAATTTGTGTAAGAATGGTTCAGTTCAGTCAACGGTTGACCGTAACTAAAAATCAGGTTAAAAATCGAATAGAGTTTAATCACGCGAAATCAGTCAAGTATGAAATAACGTGTATCTTTCGTATCGAAAAAGATTCGAATGTGTAAATCTGGACATCATCACCGTGGGCCTCTCAGACGTGAATCTGTTGCTTCGACTACGGTCAGTAGGTTACCTATGCCTTCTGGCCTGATGGCTCGACAGATACACTTGCATCGCCAATACTGTTCCTTCGTCAAACCAACAACAGTGAATGGGTCGATACAACGGGATCTGGAGATGTATACGAAAAATTTAAAGAGACGCCGTGTGGAATTAGAAATTTTAATCCGAACTGACCCCATAACTCATCATCTCTTTTTGTCGGACACCTTGCACGGTCTCTTCATCAATTTGATTTTGAAAAGATGTGCTCCTCACCCATTCAAACCTGTCACATTTTTAGGGATTAGATTTGAAAAGCGCACTGTTAAGGCAATAAATTTCAACGTTAAACGATCCACAACATGTATATTTTGCATTCCAAATAGAAGCTTAAAACTAGGTGGGTATTCCGCAAATTTGCTTGGAGAAACGACATCCTAAATATAATGGCATAACAAGGGTTTAGCCTAGTTTTGATCAAAAAATTAGAAAAAAATTTCAATTTTTCTTTAATACGCAATGCGGAAGTCTGCATAGCCACCATATTAACTGGGTTAATGTCCTAATGATACAACAGCAATTAATTTTTTTTTGTAATCTAATAACCATCATCGACGAAAAGCTTTTGTTGGCGATAGACAATGGTAATAATGAAATTGCACATTCTAGGTGGGTCCGCTTAATCTTATTTGACATCAATGGCCCTCCTGTATAGTGTTTTACCATTCAATTTGTTCGAAATGACGCGCTCTGATGCGCACCACTAAGTTTTCGGAATAAAGATCCCTGGTACTGTGTAATTGTTTCAAGTTGTTGATGCTGGATAACGATAATTGTTATCGTGGTCCATGTAAAACCGTAAATGAGGCAATAAATATTAATCGTTTTAACGGAAATTCATATTGGCATTGAAATGTTTCGTAAATCTATACTGGTTTTACTGCCAATATTAGAATAGGGTGTGAGATATTGGGCCAAAACACAACGAATGCTTAGAAGAATTTCTGCTGTAACATGTTACTGGTGTGAGTCAGAGACCTTTCAAATTAAAAAAATTCACATCGAACAATGCATTTGGTTATTGACATTGGAACTACTGATATATATTGCGAGATAAAGCATATAAATTGCCATAACAGCTCTATTGACCAATAGTAACAAATTAAAAATAATTGTAATGCGTGGGCGCACTTTTTTGTAGCTCCTCTTAGCATAAACTTGTGTAACAATCAAATTGCGAAAGAAAATTATGAAAAAAGCAACATAATTATGAAGAGTTCTTACGAGAAATACCCAATGATAGTCATTATTTATCCAAAAAATTACACACAATTAACAAAACTTAATGTTTGTAACAACAATCAACCAAACACACATTCTAATTAAATTTAACGACAATTCTATTCAAAAGTTATCGGTTTCGATCATCGTGAAGTCGAGAAGGTACCACGTTAAACGACTGTCGCGCATTCGGAAGTGAATGAATAGGTGGTACTCGAGGAGTACCACTTCTCTCCCGTAGGCCCCTTTCGTTGGAACTCAACCAATAACAACGACAACGATATACATAGTTTTACTCGTAAACTGTTTTGTAGATTTTTAACAGGCAAAGAAACGATAAAAGTGAAGAGAGAATTTGAAAATGATGAAAAGCTTCAATGTTGTTACGGAAAAAAATCAATTTTTTTGCTCATTAAAACATAATTTTTCTTCAAAATTAATGGTACCATAACAACAACAAAACATGACTCTCATTCTGCTTGGCAATTTCAGGTGTTTAAAATTTCACTTTAGGTAATTTTCTGACTCTTAACGTTTAATCACCCTGAAGTGCAACAAGTATCCGCCTCCCAGTACCGCCAAATTACAGGTCACGTTCATACAAAAGTGCAATTTTGTGCTTAAATGCATTATTTCAAATTTAATTATTATCAATGTCCCCAAAGGAAATTTAGTTCCGATTGAATAAAAGAGGAACAACCAAAAAGCAAAGAAACAAAAATGTTAAGTTTGATGTCTCCTCGTATGGATTTTATTACATATTTGCTTCGTTCAAGACCTAATGGCAGCCCCCCAAGTGCATTTCACTTAAACCGCAAAAAGTCAATTACGAAGCCGCATATACAGTAGCTGGATGTGTTTTCACTTTAAGAGCTGCATCTTGCGATATAATATCATCACGATGAAATTTCTGCATACAAAAGGATAATTTCTTTCGAGATGAGAGCAAATAACCTAAACACATGAACGGTAGCAGAACCAGCGGCGGCACCATATATACGATCTCCTGCTGGCCCATTAGCCAATAAAGATAAATTATTATAGATCATTATTGGATATTTGTAACAGTTTGCCGTGCAATTAATAACAAATTTCTGATAATAGGTGAGAAACTATCGGTTTACTGTACGCCACATGTTAAGACATGTTAAGACTATTTTGTCCCATAAATTACCATGAAATTTTAATTGAAAATTAAGTCAAAATTACACTTAAATAATAGCCAGAATAGCAAATTAGACAACCCACACGCCCCCATAACTTTTTTTAAACTTTGTGGGTGGCATAGGAGTTCTTCTTCTGAAATCCGTGGAGAATTGGAACTTTTTAAGTCCAAAACTAATTCCCATACATCATTTATCTTTGGATCATTTTGTGTGTGGAACACAAGAATGTTACTGAGGAAGATAACGATAAACGAAATTGCAATAAATTGCCGTTCAATTGCATGTCAAATGTAACGATCTACTAAAAAAGCAGACTCCGGTGAATATTAAAAAGTATTACAAATCGATCAAAACTGATTTATGTATGATTTAACAGGCGGACATACCTGGTGGGACGGATTCGGACCAATTGAACAGGTGATGTCCCGTTATATCCGTTCAGAACGAAGATGGGCAGATTGGATATTAACTATATACCAGGGACATTTCGAAATTCGTTTTTCTTTCTTTTTTTTTTGGTAGGGAATTATGGCCACACTATGGGCGAATAAATTACAAACTTTGGCGATGTTTTGATTGATTGTTTTCAGAACCCATTAAACCGCTAATTCCAAACATTATACGTCATTAAGACAGCCGTAACCGGTTTATCAAAGACCTCTTTTTCTATGGGATACCCAATGAATGATTTATTAAACTTAATTTTGCTCGTAAATTCTGCAACGAAGCAGAAGATACCATTCAGGTGGCGGTAGCACCACTACGAAAATGTTGGTTTTCACTTTTGCTTCTTCAAAATTTCAAGCACAACCGATTATGAACAAACCAGGCAGAAATAGAGAGTTTTTTTGGTTGTTTTAAAATAGCACGAATCATGAGAATTCCTAAATCGGCAAATAATTTGAATTTCATCGTATATATTCCACAATGACACCACTTGGTCACGTTTTTAACCTATTTTAACAAAAGCCATTTTTTATTCAATTGGACCGAGAATAACCTTATGAACTGTCGTTTATAAGTAAAAGTAGCACTTTTCAGAAATCACATAGGGTTGGGTCTGGAATTTATGTATTGGATTTCAGTTAAAACATCGATTCCATCAAGAAAGACTTCACTTAAATTGACTCATTTGTCAAACAAGTAATTACTAAAGATGAAAATTCGAAATTCTAATCATAAACGAAGAGATTAGAACTGTAAATTTTGAGGTATTGCCATTGCCAAAGCGTACGGTTAATGGAAAAGATCTGATGTTGTTTCTTGATAACGCTAGACCACACACACAGACACATCTCTGAGGGGTCGACAAAAATCAAAAGAGAATTAGAAATGTTAATGCTTCCATCATACAGTCCAGATGTTGGCCATTGAAATTGATGAAAGAGGTTGTGCATTGACTGTATAGGGCTTTTTCTTCAATCAAATACAAAAAGAGTTTTTTTATGTTGAGAGGATGAAGAAGAAGACGAAAAGAAATAAATCAAACAGCCATGTTAAGCTGTTGAAAGCTAATTAAAAAATATTTTTAACACACACATACACTGCTATTCTTCCCATTCAAGTAACTAAATAGAAAAGTATATTAATTCTAATTAACGTAACGAGTACTTCCTCGACGTCTCGAACGGTCTCATGAATTATTCATCAGTTAAGGTAAACAGTGGCAAAGAAAAATTCAATTAATTTCAACACTGACCTCATCGATCATACATAAAAATGGTGCACGCAATTCAACAAGCGGTTATTACCGTAGAAACTTCAAATAAAAATCTTATCGAAGTAGAATATTGGACATTCTTTATATCACGATCAACCATTATTACGTCACAATTAACCCATGTTAAAACCGGCAATTAACGCTTTATCGTATCGATGCCATTGCGGATTCCCGTCTTGTTATTTCAGATGGATCCGTTGAGATTAGCGAAACTGGGACCGTTAGTGACTTTTCAAAGAATCATCTGAAATTTCTAAGCTACCTTAACAGCATTTAAATGGAGATTAATTAACCTGAATGGCACCGATTCGATTTAACAACTGTTTTGGGTGTTAATTAAAATTGAAAATTGCCAATTCAAAGGGCCTTACATCGACAGGATTGCCAACTTTACTTGGACAAAGATATATATCACTCGCCACACAATACGCTGTCAGATGTCTGAGGTGTTGTAATGGGAATCGGTTGGTGGTAATAGATGTATTTTAATTAGATAACGGGGAAAAAGATAAATAGTTGCACATGGAGGTGCGCGTTTTACCACTAACCTGTTTGTGACGAAATTCTCATAATAAAGGTACCGCATCTCAGAAAGTTTCCGCGGAGGAATCGGGTCGAAGCTAAACTCAGTCGTTGTAGCGCGAAAATACGACTGATTTGTGAGAATGTTGCTATCCAAAAATATGCACTGAGGCTTGACATTTTAATTAATATGTTTGCACTATTTAGACTCTCATACATACGGGGTGGTCCAGATTTTTCCGAGAAAATGAACAAGTTAGATGCGCAATATTAGGAACAAACAGTGCTAGTGGAATTTTCCGTTTAATATTGTTCTTTTATTACACGCTCAGAAATTGTTACAAAATACGAAAATATTCCGTTATTCTGGATGACTTCCAAGCCGGTATCCAGGTGTAACCTCAAACCTTGCATTTTACGAAACGGTAGTGAAAAATGGAATTATGCAAGGCCAGAAATTCGAGTAACGTGAAAATAAAATTAGACATGGTACAAAAATAATCTTAATGATTTTGATAGCTTGCTAACTTGCCAGAAAATTTACATACATCTAAAAACAAAATACTTACTTTGCCTGGAACCCTTCAAATTCTTCTTGTTGTTCGGAAATCGACGCCTCGAGGTCAAGGTAGGCTCCATAATCCCCGTCTTTATACAGTTGAAGTGCTGCATCATCCAACTAAAACAACATAGAAAAAAAATTATTTGTAACTCCCAGTGACGTGGAAATTATACATTTAGCAAATCCAGCGAAATGTAAGACTTTTCGCACCAATGCAATGGTGTAAAGTTGAATTTTTAACACTATATTCTTCACGAAATGGCGAAGGACCATTACAATTGCAAAATGTTTGTAATGCTTTTTGTGCAATGAGCGTGTAAAATAATATTTCACGATTTGCGTGTAATCTAGCATTAACATTAAGAATGTTAATATGACTAATTAACAAATTCCTTCAATTTACAGCCACACAGTTGATAGATCAAAAGAAAAAAATAGACCTAGACCGTCCCTGCATCGCAAACAAAACACATTTTTCGAATCGTTATGAGAGGTTCTCACGATTTTTCTTGGTATTGTTGTTTTGATGGTTCATCTTCATAACTGGTCCTCTTCTTTTCAAATAGGCATATTCACCAGTACAGTTAGATTTAAGATGAAACAAGCGTACTTTCTTCTTTCTTCATCTTACAAACGAATCATTTACATTTTATATTCCATAAACAACGTTTGTTATTACTGTAATTTTTCCTTATTACTCTTATCATTAAAGCAACAATCTGCAGGAGATACAAGGGTGGGGTACTGCGAGGAGGAGGCGTTTCAATGTAATTGAAAACAATACCACGAGATAGAAAGAGGGTTTTAAATCTTGGAAATTATATGTTCAGAGACGTTGGATAATAGATTATTGACGAGAAACTGTAATATTAATAGGAGGCACTATTTTAATAATTGACTCCAAGGGGAGGGGGAATGTAAGAACATTTAATTGGCCTAATAATGCTGGAAGGAATCGGGCCCTTGACTTTAGGCACATCGCGCAGAGTCAATGGTCCATCGAAGGACGTAATTTTTCAGCCATTAGAGAAAGTGATGCGAGTTTATCTTGTTCAAGCCAGTTTTTACCATCAAATAATGATGCCGCAAAAAAAAACTATGCAGGACAAATAATTAATTTCAAAATATTAAGCCGGAAATCCACTAATCACTTACGTGCGAATACATCCTTAATCATTAATAAAAAATTGAAATGTTTCCGTTAAAATAAACAATTTCCCTTTGGCGTTATGTAAATTTCAATGCATAAGAGATAAAAGTCGAAATATGCCACTACAAAAGAACTGAACTGGACGATGCTTGGGTCATCATCAAAGAAAAAAAACAAAAAAAGAAGATGGTTTTTGATTAGTCGAGCCAATGAAACCTCGTCGCATCGGACCGCAGAGACCCGTTAATTTTGAATGACAGCGACAGATGTTGGATATGTATTTAAAACTAGGAAGTCGTCAACAGTGTAAAAACAATCAAAAATTACTGTTTGGCAAACGGACACAACAGTTTTATGCAACTGGCCTAATTATGTCTATGAAATTTTGTTAAAAATAGGTATATTCCAAGTCAGAGGTAGAGATTTTTCAGTTTTCCCTTAATATTTTTATGAATTGACGGTTTTGGAACGGAGAAAGTGACCTAAATGTAAGAGCAAATTACCGGTGCAACATTTTAGTTGTAAAATGACAAAGTCTGTTGTCAAGTTTCTATGCTTTATTCTCATTAAGTATTTTAAAACTATATACAACCTCTCATAAAGCATAATTTTCATAGAAACTAATAAATTTCATCTTTTTAAGTTCAAATATCCAATTAGCATACAGAGAACTAGAATTCCAGAAAATCGAATGCAATGGAATTTCCTAGAAAACCTCTTATTTTTTATAACCACGTATATAAATCTAAAAATACTAAATAATCAACAGAAAAATAATACTATTAAACAGCATTTTTCTTCTAAACTGAACAATGCTGCAGAATTGGAAAGTCTTTTTTTTTGCTACAAACATAGCGAAAAGTGTTAAGCGAGCAAGAGGTGGTCATAAATTGCTAATGTTTGCTCATTCTTTCGGTTTATACACTCCTTACAGGCCTAGAGATAAATTTCTTGCTCATCAGTTCATATAGAGAACAGTTTAACTATTTGCAATTTGCTTGTACTCGCTCTCGTTCCAATAGACCACACAACATTAAACAATGAATCGCAACAAAACTGCAACATTAAATGGCGCCGCCTTTTTTATTTTCTATTAAAATTGGCACTTTATAGGTCTTTCTCTTTCGATATCGCCACGGAGATGTAATTAAATAAACTCCAAAGCAAAAAGGTTGATTGTTCGTTGAAGAAAAAAAAATCACTTGTATACAAGCCATTGAATTAAACTTGTGTGCGCTTGTTCTCTGTGGATGTGTGTGTGTGGTGTGTCTCTGTCATTCGAGATTAAACGCAAGATTTATTCGTAAATTAAATCTTGCCAATTACAGTAATTTATTATCGGAATTTGAATGAAATATGAATGGATTTTTGATTGGACGCCTTTTAATCATGTCTAAAACGAAACCTTAATTTCTTCGACCACCATAAACCCTGAAAGTGAAAATCGATCATCACACACTCTGAAATTGGAAAATACAAATGTTGCATTGACCAGAAAGCTGATGTCAGTTTAGGAAGAATATAATTTGTGTAAAAATTATGTTCCCTGTAACTTGTAAGATACTAAGGTTGAATTTAGATATCTAATAAGTTTTCATTAACGCAAAGTAGAAAAACAACAATGACCATGAACAATGAAAAATGGAAATTTTACAATGCTATTGAGCAAGAAATGATTTTAAGGCATCTGAAATGAACTTCCACGGACCACCTTTAAAGAAATACTCATTCTTTTTATAAAATAGAGGATGCGTTAAACCATTTAATTATTAACAGGCATGCACCACCAGATTTTCAATCATTCATAATTTTATACGTCATAATTGTCATAAAGGTAAAAGCTTTGAGAGCTTGGAATACATAAGACAACATCTACAACAAAGAATCCGTTTATAAATTACTAAGAGTGGACTGGTATTCCCCAGCTACCTAAATAAAGAGATGTAGATGAAATACACATGAAAACTGCATATTTTACTCTGAAATGTTGGCACGAACCTTCCGAATAATCTCATTATTTACGTAAATCAATAAAATCCTTGAAATTAATTGAACTTTCTTCTTGTGCGACTATCAAAACTGCTGAAACTTTACCGGTGCGGTCTAGAAATTACCTACTCATAACTTGATAAGAAAATCTAATATTTCCGTTCTGTGAAATAGCAAATTTTTAACATTTTATACAAAATAGTTTATTAATATGGCATGGAAATTAGATATAATAGCTTTCACGGATTTAAACGAAATGATTTTCAAGTCATTGGCATGATTAGAGCGAATAAAGGATGTGAGGATTAAGAAAGTGAAATTTTTTCAAAGAAATAGAAGCTGACACGATAGATTTTTAAAATAAAACCTCATATTTTTGATAGTCCACTCAAACTGAACACATATAGTAATCGTAAAACTTGTTATTAAAGACACCCAGTCGCAAAGTAAAATTATTGCATGTTGTTGCATTATCTAACAAGAAAATCTTGGATATAACTAGAACGAAAAATACGAAGCGCATGTAATTTATATATAGTATACAGTCGAGTTGGAATTATCTATGTATTTAACATTCAGAATTTAATTTGTAACTTCCCAACTGGAAGCCACAATTTCACTTTTTCCTTTTGAAAAAATTAACACACACAGACACACATACACATACACACATACAGTTGAGCATAATTTATCCTTGAACTTTCCTGCACAAATAAATTTAATATTATATTTAACTGCAGGATAAAGTATTCTCTAGGTCTAGCTTGGTGACTTAATGATAGCGATGAGTTCATGGGTCAGTGGGCAGACAACAATGGGGTCGTACCACCGTGCCTTTACTAAGCAAGAAGAAGAAGAATAAAAAGCAAAAAGAGCCATAGCGCTTGATTCTTTTAGATGCAACGCTAGAGATATGGGGAATTTTACGGTGGACGGTGGGAAATACTTGCCATACAATCATCATAAATTATTTTCCAACGCCCTGAGGAGTTTTTATCCAATACTAATGAAATCCAATTAAAGGAATTTTTCCTCGAGACCTTTTCATATTCAAAACTCTTCTATCGTCTAACGAGGTCTAACGAGATATACGAGAGCGGTTTCTTATCTTTATACCAATTTCAACAACTTTAGACACATTCATCATACAAGAAGCTGGGTAGTATTCGAACAAATTCGAGAAAAACTAGAACAACTCCCCCAAAATGATGCAATTTGCAAAAGTAAAAGGACCATTTTGCACATAAAACAACTTATTTATGCAGTATTTATGGCCAAGGCAGTACAAGAAACTTGACATTTCTAGCAAATTAATTTACCTGCAATCCTGCAAACTATAATTCAATCAATCTAAATGGCAAATTCGTTTTATATAGATTTTTTTCTTGATGAAAAACTATTGCAGTGCGGAAAAAAAACAAGAGTCAATAAGGCAGGCTTTACAGGGGGATTTTTATCGCAGCGGCACGCAAGAGAAATCAACAAAAAAAAATAACGTTAAGATAAAGATCAGAAACGAAGGAAAAAAGACAAACAAGAAATTCAATAAACCGCTTTATGCAGGTACAATTATGAAAGTAGACGTAATAGGCATAGGTAATGCAAAAAATATTGCTCTCAATATCTTTGACATATCGTTGTATTAGCATGCGATTATTCAAATGTTCTTGTAATAGGATTGTGGGTGGGTGGGTGTCTGTAGACACCTTTAAAACAATTCCATAAATAATTTATGGAAATTTGTTCTAACTGAGTACGATTTATGGATTGATAACACGTCATTTTTTTTTGAGGCTCTGAAAACGACACTTGTTCGAGTAAAAGAGCAACAGAATTCTATTTAACTCTGAAATCGACATTTAAAAGTTAGGAGGACGTCCGTCCATTGGGCCCATTGCGTAAATTACGAAGGCAGGAATGCAGTTATTCAGAATTGCCTCTTATGAAAACTTGAAACTTACCATACAATAGCAAATTAAGGCCGAACAGCTGGGGATAACTTATTGCTAATTATATCTATATCCATAGATACTTTTTTATATCTAAAAATAACATTGCGGTATTCAAAAAAGTGACAGTTGCTAATGGTTCTTGTTAAGAGAGCGAGAGAGACAGGGTGGGAGGGAGGGGGGAGTTTAATTAGAGGTAGCTTCTTGTAAGTTTGTTGACCTGACAACGTCGACCTTTCAGTTTCTTTTAAGCTATTTTTGACACACTTTTCGAAAATCGTAGGCAAAAGGCACACCTGCACGCACGGTGCCAGAAACCCGTCCTATTATGTAAGTGGAGTAGTGTATTGTTACGAGAAATTGAGTAGGAGTGAGTTATTTCAAGATACGAAAGTGTTTCTTATGATCGCCGATCGATTTATCGAGACTTAATCAAACGCGCGTGAGCCAAAGACACAAATCCTCTTAAGTTTTCATAATCAAATTACGCCATTTCTAAGAGCTCGTTTTATTTGTCAGCTAAGCTACGTAATTGGATAAAGCAATTTCAAAGAATTTGGAGAAAAATATCTGACTTTTTCAGCGTTCAAATGACTACAAAATATGCCCGTTTCCTAAGAAACTGATAAAGAATAATCTTTGAAGCATGCGCCACAGGCAAAGGTGTTAATGGATTTCATAAGAAATACGTTACTAAAACATTCAAAGGCCGAATATTGCGTTGAGCCCCCCAAACACACAAATATTTACAATGTTGGCCAAAGGTTGTTTGAAATGTAAACTAATTTTCTCCCTGATAAATGTTTGTTTTGCGGCTCTTGTACGTTGTAATTAGCATGCGTTGTTAATGATTGTTGCATATCAAAATCCCATTCCATTATGAATAATTTGTGAGTGATTGTTTTTTGACTACTTAATAGTTGTCCTTTTCAATCAATATTCGACAATTGAATAATAAAAAAAACTGACAACTGTCTATTATTTATCCATTAACGAAGTGAATTTTGTAGATTTGCAATAGGTATTCTCTTTTGCAGAAGTAGAACAGATAAATAAATGAAAAAAAAGTTCATAAACTGCATGATTAATTTTCAAATTAACTCCCATTTAATAAATATAAACGTTGCGTTAACAGCGTAATACCGAGCAGAAATTATAGTTTACCGTAACGTAAAATTAATAGTTTTATATTGAATAATACAGGGTATAGTAGAACAATAAGAGCGAGCAAACCTGAAATTATGTATGTTTCAAAACGTTGGCGTTCCTATTAGAAGAGGAAAAAACCAACAAATACCGCACGGATTCCCATAAGATCAGGCCACAAGGAAAAATGCTTCATTGTTTCTTCAATGTATAATATTATAAGTGGCATTCCTCATTAAGGTACTTCTAAAGTAACTGTATCCGTGTTCGTTTTGTTACACTGTAAGATAATACTCCCGTGAAAGGGGAAAACACTAATTGTTTATTCTTTAAAATTTATACTTTATTGCACAAATTTTCATATTTTCATGTTCAAACACATTACAAAAGTTATGATCATGTCCCAAGGCAAGAAAGTCTTCCATTACATGTACAAGTATTATTTCATATTTCTTTTGATAACTTACCCGATGCGGAGATTTTAACAAACGATGAACAGCAGCAAGTTGATTGATCAAAGGTAAAGTGACGCTGAACGTGTGTAAAGGAGGCCGAGCAGGATCTGGATAGTTGGTCGTGTAAGAAAACGGATCGATATCGTTAAGGTATTGCACTCGACATGTCAATGACATTTTCCGAATCACTGAATTTATCACAGCCGTAACGAAAAGCAAAAAAAAAACTGTTTATTAAACTCGAAACATGTTTTTTTCTTGAAATTCCTGCAAAATACATATATTTTTTGTCTAGCAGACTGATGATATCGCTCGTGTAATTGAATGGATGATTATGAACACATATAGGTGGTGTCACCACGCCTAATTTTAAAATAAATTTATTCAAGTATCCTTGAGCAAAAGAAAACAATAATGTACTGCTTCCTTATTCGAAGATTTTAATAGAAAAAAATTGTTTTTTTTATGAAAAATTTCGACGCCCAAACCGCTGTTATGTGCGAAAAAAGAAACATTTACTATCATAAAATTACGGTTATAAATATTTAGTGTATACAGGAGCAAATATTATTATAAGAACGAAATCAAGGTCAACAGGAATGGAAGGAAAAGGTCATTTTTGCACGGGTTTTGAAACATTTGCCCTCCAAAATGATGATTTTAGGTGTTCAGGAGTTGAGAAATCTCTTAAAATAGGTGAATGAGTTGATGTAAGAAAGTCTATGACTAAAATGAGTGCATTGTTTTCTCTGTCATAAAACATTAATCAGCTAATTATATTACGATCAAATATTTGTCATTTTAACTTAAAAATTTTCCCGAGTGACATTTTTAATAAGAATCGATAAGATTTGGTTACAATACTTGCTCAATCCCACCAAAAACAAATAGTGAAACTGAAATTTTCCCTAAAAATGTCAACATATTTTTTGGTTATCTAATAGCTGTCTGTAAGTGGTTTTCGTGATTCGCAGAGTTCCTGCGGTAATACCATTGAAAAATAAACAAAACCTGAGTCAGACAACTAAAGAAGCGTCATTCTCTTAAAAATAATACTTTTTTCGATAATCTCTTGCCGTTTTCGCTGTTGTTTGCAAAACCTTGACGCAAAAAAAAGAACTTAAGCCTTAAATGAGAATGCAAGAAACCGTATCCAAGAGTACCACCAGTCGGTGAACCTGAAAACGAAACCACCAAGAACCCGTCAAGTGACATCCATAAGTAAACGAGGCCTTAAGGTAGACTTTCCATTTATCACTTGTACCTTTTTGGAACCAAGAACCATCTAATTTAAAACATTTTTGGTGAAGTGGAATTAAAATGTACAATACCACTTGAATTAAAATAGTAATTCAAGTGCTTTGAATAAATTAATGGACAGTCTTACCATTCGAGCTCGTCGATATGAACCGGTACCAAGACTTACCGGGTGCCGAATAACCTTAAAAACGGTGTCAACAAAAGTGAATTGTCGGTACTTTGGTTACGAATGATAAAACCGCCCACATATGAATGGCGGATTCAGGTACGTTAATGAAGTAAACAAACCTAAAGTCCACAGATTATTGTTTGTCCAAGTTTAGGACCATGTAATGGTACCTTGGCAATTTCGCTCTCGTGAGGTAATCTTATTAGGACTTACGTAATTCAATTAGCGGCTTAAAACTCGATTTATAAAAATTTGAAAATGAAGGGTTAAACTTTAACCTGAGGTTAGTTGGGTTGTAGTGTAACCTGCACCTTATTTAACCTAATTTCGAAAATAACTTAACTGCTGGCTAACTATATCCTGACCCTACGAAATTTAAATATATACGAATTAAGAAAAGGGGTGGTTTTCACATCAGCCTATTTTTTTGTAGTTTGCTAGACAAAAATATACTATAGAGGGATGGGGTGGTGTTTAAAATAATCGAATTACCCTTAAATAACAAAAACAACCCTTGATAAAACACAATCACACGGAACCGAATTCAGTCGTCCTGTCGGTAGGTACCGTAAAAATCAAGTGAACTTCTTCGGCATGGCTACCTGCGATCGCGACTCCGTCAGAGAATTTCAGCTGTTTTAATTCAGCTGTTACAGGGCAGACTAGATTCTCCGATTCTCGAGGCAGCGGCGTTCGCACGTTGTTGTTGTCGTCGTAGTTGTTGGGGCGGAGGTGGCGCCAATTGGAGAAAGGAGGAACTACGAGAGTGAGAGGACTTTTTGGGCAAATGTTTATTTTTTTCCCCTCCAAATAACACAGAATGACATAAACAGAGTTTAAGGCAAATTTCATTGTTTCAAATCGTGGCTCGATATTCGGTTTGATCAAGGAAATTTCATTTTTTTTTCAACTTTTGTATTTTAAAATTTTAAGAATCAAGAGCGCATTGATCTGTCGAAAGAGGAACTGGATGTACATAAATTTAACAGTACCACGATTTTCAGTACTAAAAGCATGAAATTTGAAATTCATCAAGTTCAAAGCACCAGGCATGAAATTACGGTGAAGGTCATTGCATTTCGTTGGTACTTCTTGAGATACTACTCTCTTTAAGCTATGGCATTTTGTTGTTTTTCTATCGAAGACGTTTTCTACACGTTTCGGTTTCTTCAGGCCGTTCATTCTTCAAAGAAATCGATTTAAGCGCGATTAAATTTTTTAACCCCTCACTCACTCTTGTTATTAAATAAGTAACAGTTAGAGCGTTATTGTACAATTGAATGGCATTTCCTTAAATCTTCAACCGCTCATTACATGCGACGGGTACTAATAAGTACTCCAAGGTTAGTTAAACATCTCGCTTCGCTGCACCCTAAGTACCTACTGTGTCAATGTACATCTGAGAATTCAAATTTACCACTTATGACGTCAGTCAATATCTGCAACGATTACACTGTCCATTTTTTAAGTAATAAAAACGTGAAATCGAGTATTATACAGGGCACCAACATTTTATGCAGGTGAATTATGTTTATGACTTTGCAAAGAGACGGGTTCCCATTTAAGTACCTTAGCTACGGTATTTAAAATAGGCTGTATGAATAAGCGTTTCTTCAAAGAAGACTTTTTAAAAGTATTTTACTCGGAAGACTTTAAAGAATGATTAAAATACAGCGATGTAGACGAGGGAGCGTTAAACAGGCTGTTCAGTTATAAATCATTTTAGAGGAAATTGCGATTCAGTTAATGTACAGTGTTAAGAACAAACAGGCGAATGCACTCCTGAGAAAATATCTGCTCAAAATGGTGAATTTATAGAACATACACTTTCTAAACTGGAAATCACTTACCCTGTTACTTGTCGTATTAACGTCATTTCTCAACCTAAAAGAACGATTGTTGAAACTCAATTGAAAAAAAAAAACTTTTTTAATAGAATTTACCTTTGATTTCCTGGACCGCAATCCTGATTTCCTGGATGAATTATGACTTCGTTCACATCCACTGCCCTATAATCGTCTTCGTAACCAAATATTTTATTCATTATAGGACTCCACAATTGTCCAGTACCTCCTAATATATCATCTATGTTTGTATGTTTAGAAATGAACAGAGCAGGAATGGATTTCCTGTTAGATTCTTTGAATGATGGTACGTTGTCATACGGACTTAAACGACCTTCATTTTCTTTAGGAGTCTCTAAACCTTCTGGACTGGCCCGATCTCCTAATGGCTCCTGATTTTCTTGTAACCACCAAGCTTTTTCTCCGGAATCCTGATGCCTTATGGCATATTTTGGTTTGTTTTCAACTTCTTCTTTAGCCTCCACCATTTCAGCAGATATTTCATCGTCATTGATCCACCATTCACGTTCTCCCGAATCGATATGTCGCAATTTATGTGGTTCGACTGGTAATCGTAATCCACTTTGTTCACTTGGGTTCCTATTATCAGAATTGGACTTGTCACTATCCAGCCACCACGTGGAATTTCCTGAGTCGTTTCTTCTAAACTTGGAACTATTTGTTTGTTCAGAGGACCAATTTGGATATGTGGCTATTCCTTCAGGTGGGGTAGCGTCGTTTTGTAACCACCACGGAGCTTCACCACTGTCAATAGGACGAATTCTTGGTTGATTTGTAGATTCCTCCTTTGGAGACCATACTTTAATTCCTTCTGGAGGAGTCCCATCCTTTTTTAACCACCAAGCCACTTCTCCACTTTGATTATTAGGACGTATAAATGTAGATTTATTTTCTTCTTTGTTTTCTCTAGGAATTTCCGAGGTATTCTCTTCAAACCACCAAGGTTTTTCTTCAGATTGTACGTGGTTTAATTTTTGATGAGAATTGGAATATTTTGTCACTCCATCAGGTACTTGTGCGTTCTCGTCTAGCCACCATGGTTTTTCACCGGACTCCACATGTTTGAGTGCAGATTTATTTAAAGGAGCTGACATGTTGTGTTCAGCATTGTAACCCGAATAAATTTGACCTCCTGGCGAACTGTTTTGACCCGAATCTAACCACCATGAAGCCTCTCCTGATCCGTATTGTTTTAACGGGGAAATTCTCTTGCTAGAGGACGATTGCTGCGAAGGATTTGCTTCTGTTACTTTTAGGAAAATATCTCCATATTTCATATTGGCGGGCTCGCTTTGTTGCTGTAATTGACTACGATCAGTCGACATGTCACTGTTTTCATCCCACCAGTTTGTATCATTAGACTCCACTCTGTGGAGAACCAATTTAGCACTTCTAGGCTCCTGACAATTCTGTTGATCTGTACTAAGAGTGCTATCTGAGCTGGGATCCAAAATCCATACAACTTTCTCTTCTGCATCTACATTAAGTTCGTTTGTTTCATTGCCTTCTTGACTTCCTTGACTAGATTGCTTACTCACTTTAAACAAATTTGTGACTGGGGCTAACGCTCTCATTAAAAAGTTCTTTGCTTCCGCCTCGTTTTTACAAATTTCGGCTTTGTGTTTAGCACTTTGGGGAATTTTCGAAATTCTATTATCATCTGTGTTAAGAGCTGCACAATTTCTTGAATTGTGTTTTCTAATTTTTGTGTCATCTTCACTAGAACTTAGTCCAGTAGTACTGCCCAAGCTTGCATCTGATCCTGGAGACATTCTGCTTTTCTGGTTTTCACTAGAATTCTTTTCAAGAATTCTTGAACTGGAATTGCTGTTGTGATATGACTTGCAACTGGTTAAATTTTCCGATATATCAGTAGCATCAGGATCTGCATTGTCTGACTCAGCTGAACTAGCTGAGTTACTTCTTCTGCCAACTTTCTTCTTTGATCCATCGGGATTCATGTTCAATACGGACTTCCTAAAGTCTTTATTCGGACTATTATGGAATGAATTGCTTTTATTTGAAGAATCCGATTTTGGAATGGGTGGTAGCTGCTTTTTATCCGTTGAGATTTGCTTTGGAGGAGTCAATTTAGATTTTGGACTGACAATAGCTTTTTTAGGCTCCTTATCTTTATCAGATTTAACAGAGGCAATACTTTTAGTTGAACTGGTTCTTGACAAACTCTTAGGACTTTCTCCTTTTACGGTTTTCTCTTTTTTGTTGGACGGACTCGAAAATTTCATATCCAAAAAATTGGTCCATGGCGTAGCACTAATTCTGGAAGCTCCTGCAAATTTCGAGGATCTCGTGGAATCGTCTAATCGATCAGATTGGATTTCCTTATCCACCATATTTTCTCTAACAGTCTTTGGTCTCGTGACGGTTTTTTCAATAGTCTTTGCCAATTCGATTCGTCTACTTCTCAGGAAATTTGTCGGAGCAGGAGTTGATAAATTGGGCGACGTTCCTCGAGTGCAAATTTTTACAGTTTCCATTTCAACTTCTTTAACAGGGGAAGCGGATTTTTCCGGTGAAGCTCTTTTAGATGTTTCTTCGGGAGCAACTGAGGAACATCTACTTGTGGATCTGCTGCTTGCTTGCTGCTGCTCTTGTTGTACTTGCAACGCATTAAGCAGCTCTTTGTTTTTTCGAGAAACTTCATGACTTCGTAAAGTTGAAGGCCGGGAAAAGGCTGTAAAGCTGCGCTCAACCGAATTTTTAGGTAGAAATCTACTATTCAAATATGATTTCTGATTTGAAGACGAAATTTTGTCACTTTTTTACAGACGAAGCACTTAATCTGGGCAAGTTGCTGGTACTATTAGCAGGAGAAATGGTACTTTCTCTACTTGTACTGCTTCGGGTATAGGGTCTAGGATAAAGACGATTCGGATTTAAGTAGCTGGAACTTGAGGAAGTTGTGCTTCTTTCTGATTTTTCAAGTGAAGGGCTTGCATCTCTTGATCTATTTGTTCTTAAAGGAGATTTGTACGATATGGCAGTATGAGAGGTGTCTTTATCCAGATAAGTTTTAATTCTAGGTGGATCAGTTCGTGCTGCTAAAATATTGATAGGTTAGGAAAGTGAATATTATTTAAATGAGACTTACTAGTCTCCCTGCTACTGGTATAAGAACCTCCATATTTCGTTGCAATTTTTGATGGGGCTGATCTACATTCGGTCAATTTGCCTGTACTTGATGTGGCCGAACGTCCGAAAGTGGAGTCATACTGAAACAAATAAATTTTATGTTAATTATAGTAATAAAGAATGTATTGGCCAGCATACAGGCTGGAAACTTGGCAGGCAATTGATTTATACGTCATTGTTTAAACCTAAGGAAAAATGGAAAAATAACAATTTGTTGTTGCAGTACTACTGTCTATTTTTCCAAAACCCATAAATTTTGCCGAAAATTTCGATCAAACAAAGTACGTATCGGTTTCACAAAGAAAACAAACCTGACTCAATATAAATCTTAGTTACAAAATCTGCTCTGTATATTCTTTAATGTATCTAGGTCATAGGAATTGAGCGTAACATGCGCATCCATTTATTTACCATTTCCTGACATACAAGTGGGCTATTTTAATGAATTTTTAGGCGTTATCACATAAAACTTGCGTTTTTCCTGTATGAACGTGCGGTCATGCCAAAACACGTAATCTTTCCGAAATACTCAGATTTTGTTTGGAATTTTAGTACCTTTGCAAATAAAAGGCGCCAATTGATGTTGAGTAAATGTGATATTTTAAAATAGAATAATTTCAGACTATGTATACTGAATGACCTCAATATTCTTTAACGGAGAATTTTAGAAAAAAATTTGAGAAGAAATGTTAATATGTATTTCTTACAATTCAAATTTCATGTAGGTTTTCGCATATTAAAAGGCTTCCCTAAAAGTCAGCCTTTCACTATGTATAACCTTTTCAAGAAAGTCAATGTTCTAGACACCCTACAGCAGTAAAATATTTGAAATTACTTGAAAAGTGCAGTCTAGTTGATCTTAATGGCTCAATTGAACAAGATAATTAACATGTACCACGGCTTGAAAACACTATGAAGAAGAGGTCTCTGGGAAATGCCCGAGGTCATTGGTAATATTAAGTTAATAACAGTGTTTTTGAATTCCAATTCAGATTTCATGAAACTAGAACAGTTCGAAATGTGCACTACTTTGTGGGAATTGAAAGACATCCTTTCGTACGCCACTGAACAAGAGCACCCAAATAACACTAAAAATAACCGGGACGATGGCGCCTTTTTACTCGGGAATGCCTTTTCACGTTGACAGGTTTATAGGATTTTATAAGGCCCATTCACTAGCTGAATAATAGGGGGGAAAAGCCGAATAAAAATTGTTAACACATTCTCTTCATTACGGTTCAAAGGAAATAAATTTCTACAACTAATCAGGGAGGAGGAGACAGGAAGCTTTTGAACTGCATTTATTTGTCAATAATCACTAGGAAAATCAAGAGTAAACATTCCTCTACTGAAGTCTTTTAAGTCCAAAGAAAACATTAAGCTCAGTGGAAGAAGGATATCTTGTCTTCTTCGTAAGAGNTTTTTCTTACTCCCGTCTTTGGTGAACGTCTTTAGTTTTTTAAATTATTTATTTACTTATTTTTATTCTTTGCTTTTGCTAAATCTTGTTTTACCGCTTAATTTATGAGATATTTCTCCCATAGTACATTATGTACACTATACACACAACATCTAGAATTTCTATATTGAATGTAAAGCGTCAAAATAATAAAAAAAGTTTAATTACTTTACTTAAAAAAATCTATGATTAATGGCTTGAGCCACAATTTTGTAACACCCTGTATTTAAGTACATATCAACTGTTTAATTACATCTTTATATTTCATAATTTGGAAATAAATTGATATGTCCTTGACTTGAATAAAAAATAGCCAAATCATTGTAATAGATTTCAGTTTATCTATTTTTTAAAAATAAAACATCACTCGAGTTTTGACGAATTATCAACCAGATTTATTTTTGTACGTTTTTATCGACGATATGGTTTTGTCAATGGAAAGATGGGTTGGAAAGGTGGCTGTAGTAACTGGAGCCAGTGTAGGAATTGGTGCTGCTATTGCGGAAGCATTAGTGGCGGCCGGTCTTAACGTAATTATTTATTTTCATTTCAATTTACTTCTTTAGTTGTTATAAAATTGCAGGTTGTAGGTTTAGCAAGAAGAAAAGAGAAAATTGAAGAACTTTCGCAAAAACTTTCCAATAAAAAGGGAAACTGTATTCTTTGAAATGTGACGTAACAAAAGAACAGGAAATTTTAAATGCCTTCCAGTGGATCGAAGAGAACGTAGGCCATCCACAGATATTGATCAACAATGCAGGAATTCTTCAGAAAAACACTATAACTGATGGTGATACTGCCGCCTGGAAAAAAGTCTTCGACGTAAACGTGTTTGGATTGCTCATCGCTTCGAGGGAAATCATTAGAATCTTAAAGAAGAACAATCTTCCAGGTCATATTGTTAATATTAACAGTATTGCAGGACATATTCCACTAAACTTTCCTGTAATTAATGTTTATCCAGCTTCTAAATATGCTGTCACATGTATAACAGATTACACCTCGAAAGAGCTTCTATTTGAAAAAATCAATAACATTAAAGTGACGGTAAAATGGAACAATTGTTAATTATTGTTATTTACATGTTATATCGTAGAGTGTAAGTCCTGGAGGTGTGGAAACAGAAATATTCAGTGCAGGAGCTCTGGACAAACCACCAAGTCATTTTCCACAGTTACAATCCGAAGAAGTTGCCGATGCTGTATTATATGTTTTGTCTACGTCACAGAATGTTCAGGTAAAGATCTTATATAAATACAATATATTAGTTATTGCTAATTTTTACTTTGCAGATCAATGAATTGACAATTAAGCCTCTATTTGAAGCTTTTTAAAACTATTATTAATACATTCTTCAGTAGATTTTGTTTGTAATTTAAGTATCATTCTATTTTTCTAAAAAATACTGTTCTTTCTTTATAAATAAAATTTTTTTCATAGGATGTAGACTTTAAACCGCATAATTACACAATAACAGTCATCTTTTGTTATTTATTTTGCTGTAAATGATTTTTCTACACTCTTTATGGATAAAATTAATTTAATTTTTCTATAGGCGGTTATAAAACACCATTTTAACCATCGTAAACAGTGTTAAAAGTGTTTCTTTATCCGTATTCGTGTATAAAAACCGTTGCTAAGGCCTTACCGTGCGTAAAGAACGTTGCTAAAAACGCATCATGCATAAAATCCTTTATGCACGATTCCAGAGCCACTTTGATAAGATTGCTTTGTTCGAAAATGTATAATAGTCTCTAATCTACATTTACAACCACTTCGATTATTAACACACTTTGAATTCGAAGTACAAAATTGACATTTGTCAAATAAAAATGGGTGATTCTACCAGATCAGTAAAAAAATCAAACTCACCATTAATTGAAGCCGAAAATCACGTTTGATAAAGAATCACCCATTTTTATTTGAAAAATGAATTTTTTAAGAACTTTTATTTTACTATATGCTTTTGTATTTTCTCTTTTGATATTAATAAAAAATATTTATTTAGTTTGAATTTTACGTCAGTTGTCAGAATTGATTGATGGCTTGTCAAATAGCGAAGACCGGTAAGACAAAAGAGGTTATAAAATTTCTTATAACTATGTGCAACAATTATAAGGAAAATGCGATTGAGTTTAGAAACGAATTCGAGCTTGATTGTCTTAAAATTAAAATGATAATATCAAAGTGGCTGGACATGCGTATAAAGAATCCTTTGAATATG
The DNA here is from genome assembly GCA_013372445.1 of Hypothenemus hampei. Taxonomy (NCBI): domain Eukaryota; kingdom Metazoa; phylum Arthropoda; class Insecta; order Coleoptera; family Curculionidae; genus Hypothenemus; species Hypothenemus hampei. Next base: position 1,909,078 of record JABRWK010000007.1, read on the forward strand.
GATAAACAAACGTAAGGAATAACTTTTGACAGTCTTTGATTTGTCGAGTGACATTTTATAATTTCCTGTAGAAAAGTTTTTTCTTAAATTTTTCCCTGTAGAAAAAATATTGTATGTAATACGTGAGTCAAGATGTTTTACGGCATGAGCTCAGAGCTATTAAAAATCCGAGCGAAAATCCCTTTACACACTCAATTACATAAATAACTATTTCGACCAACTCAATAACAATTGCGTACTCGTCCCGATCTATAATTGACAATGTCTTGCAAAATTTATCTCACTTAGCTAAATTCCAGCACCCAGCTTGGTATATGAATTTAAGCTATGAAAAAGTTCAATTCTTCAGGGTGGTACAAATTAGTAGATCAAGCCATTAACCATTATTTATACGTTTTTTGGGAAGACAATATTTAAACTTTTCTTGTGCCACTTTTTATTTTGGTTTTTTTATGTTCAGTATACCTATAATATGAGTTGAAATAAAACTTGAATAAGAAATATATATTTCTGTCAATTAATTCGGTATTTTTGAAAATATTTTGTTTAAATCTAGTAGTAGTTGATAGTTCATTTATGCAACTTCTTTTAAGATTCTTGAGGCAAATAAAATCCACATTTGAAAATTACGCTAAAATAATATGATGATACTTCACTTTTTACGCATACATGCAATTAATCTGTATAAACACTGCGGTACGTGTTTGTAGTCACTCACGCCACTGTCATATCAGTAACGAGCGATGCGTTCTTAAAGTGACTGTAACTGCATGGTTTTCTAAGAGGTATAGTATAAGGATATCTAACTTAAATATGCAGTAAATAGTATATTTTGTGGTTTGAAAATACAAAATTTAGTTTTCTATAAAGTTTATTTATTTAAATTGTCACAAAAGTTAAAGAGATACTACAGGGATAATACTTTTAAAAGGATTTTATTTCTTCCGGGCCTTATTAAACCACGTTGATTTAATAAGGCCCAGTCAAAGACTTTAAGAAGTCAAATATTTTTAAAAGTATTATCTTTTATATTATTTGTTTAACTTTTGTGATAACTTAAATAAATAAACTTTACAAAAAACTAGATTTGGTTTTTTAAATCACAAAATATATTATATATTTATTGCATATTTAAGTTAGGTGAACCTTGTATACCTGCAGCACCTTATAATTTGGGCCAAAGAATATGGGGAAAAATAAAGGGAAAAGTGGAGGCATTTACATGTGTATTTCTTTAATTTTTTCTTTCTAGTTTCTTCAGTGAATGTGTTTAATTTTTTAAATTTTCTGCTTGCTTATCTTTATTCTTCGTTTTTGGTAAATTTTAATTTACGGTTTAATTTGTAAGATATTCCAATTTCCTTCTCCAAAAGTACATCGTGTACACACAACATCTAAGCCTTATAGGTTTTTATAAAGCTCTTTATAAAGAATATAAAACTTTAAAATAATAAAAAAAATTATTTTTATTTATTTATGGTTAACAGTTAGATCTACTATTTTGAAATACCCCGTATGTTAATATATCTCATCCGTTCTGTTATATCTATTATATAATACACCAAACAAACGGATATGTTCTCGATTTAAACGAGAAATTGCAGAATCATCTTAATAAATGTTCGTTTATCTAATATTTTCAATATAAAACATCACTCGAGACTTAACGAATTGTTATTTCGTTTTATGTTTGTACATTTACAACAACGATATGGTTTTGTCAATGGAAAGATGGATTGGACAGGTGGCTGTCGTAACGGGAGCCAGTTCAGGAATTGGTGCTGCAATTGCAGAAGAATTAGTGGTGGCTGGTGTTAAGGTAATTATATATTTTCATTTCAATTTACTTCTTTAGTTGTTATAAAATTGCAGGTTGTAGGTTTGGCAAGAAGGAAAGAGAGAATAGAGGAACTTTCGAAGAAACTTTCCAATAAAAAAGGGAAACTATATTCTTTGAAATGTGACGTAACAATAGAACAGGAAATTTTAAAAGCATTCCAATGGATTGACGAGAACGTAGGTCATCCACAAATATTGATCAACAACGCTGGGATTGTTCAAAAAAACACTCTAACTGATGGAGATACTGCCGCCTGGAAAAAAGTGTTCGACGTAAACGTTTTTGGATTACTCATCGCGTCCAGGGAAATCATTAGAATCTTGAAGAAAACCAATCTTCCAGGTCATATTGTTAATATTAACAGTGTTGCAGGACATATTTCACTAAACTTTCCTGGAATGAATGTTTATCCAGCCTCTAAATTTGCTGTTACAAGTATAACAGATTACACTTCAAAAGAGCTTTTATTTGAAAAAATTAACAACATTAAAGTGACGGTAAAATGGAACAATTGTTAATTATTGTTATTTACATGTTAAATCGTAGAGTGTAAGTCCTGGAGTTACAAAATCTGAAATAATAGATGCAAATATGGACGAAGCGTTACAGCATATGCCAATAATGCCAGCTCAAGAAGTTGCAGATTCTGTCCTGTATGTTTTGTCAACGCCCCAGCATGTTCAGGTAAAGTTGTTACATGGTTATATTAATTTTAGTAACGTTTTACTATCCAGGTCGATGAATTGATAATTCAACCTTTGTTTGAAGGTTTTTAAGCCTTTTGCCAATAAATTCTTCAACACCTTTTGTATGTGATCTTATTTTTCCCGATCCTACTGTTTTTCCTCCATAAATTGCAATTTTTGCATCAGACGTGTACAAATTTAAATCTCTTGATCATGTCTTACTACAGATTTCATAGTATTTATTTTGTTACAGTTGGTTTTTCTATAATCTATATAGACAAAATTATTCAAATTATCGAATATCCCATGAACAAACATGAAGTTTTCGTACCTGTCTGAATTTATAATTAAGTTTTTCTAATGTATTAAACCTTTAGCTAAGGTCCATCATCCAGCTTGGTAGAAATGTTTATTTAGGTGATGAAAAAATTCAACTCTTAAGAAAAACACAAACTAATACGTTAAGTCATTAACCATGGGTTTTTAGAAGAAAATAATGAAACTTTTTTCATGCCACTATTTATTTTGATACTTAACACTCAGAATACAATGAGTTGAAGTAAATTTTTAATCAGATATTTTCTATTAATTAGTTCGGTATTTTTGAAAGCGTTTTGTTTAAATCTGGTAGTAGTGGATAGTTCAATTATGCAAAATCTGTAATTTGGACGAAAAACTTTGAAAAGCAAAGAGAAAAGTTGGAGATTATGTACAGTTTTTCTTACTCGTTTCTTTGGCGAATGTGTTTAGTTTTTTAAATGATCTGTTTATTTATTTTCATTTTTTGTTTTCGTGAAATTTAAATTTACCATTTAATTAACAGAATATTTCAGTTTTCTTTCCCATGGTATATCACATACATACTGAACATCTACAACTTATATATTGAGTATAAAACGTTATAATAATAAGAAAACTTTAATTATTTTATATAAAAATCAATGGTTAACCTATCAAAGTCCAAGCCTGAGTCGCACTCGGATTTGCTGACCTTGCTAATTTGCGCAAGCCCGAGTGTGACTCGAGCTCGGGAGTTATTTGTTATTTATTTTGAATAAACAAATAACATTTTTTTATAATATATATACAGAATATGTAAATATAAACATTAAATTTCGACAATAAAACAAACTGTTACTTCCTCTGTTCGGAAATATCGTATACATTTTTTTTGCCCGGAATTATGGTATACATTTTCGATTCTTGTGAAGCTAAACGACTTTATTGATGAAACGTTCCATGATTATAGCAATTAAACATATTGTCACGATAAGAGCATTTCACCAGGGGTGTCAATGAACTATGTCACCTTTGGACTCGGTTTGATTAAGAAATAATTAATTGCCGACAAAGCAAAAATCTTTCGGGGGTTCAAAGGTACCAACAACCCGCTTCATCAGCAACTTGTAAGCACTTTCTGATTGAGGTCAGTTACGTGCAACGTAGACAAAAAGAAGAGAATAAAAAGCGCGAGCTAGAAAGCAGAAAGAGAGTCCGTTCTTAGGACCATCCCCGAACGGTTCGGGTGATCGTGAAATCTAATACAGAACCCCCCAAGGTTCGTGAAGTCTTTTTGTAACAAAGTTAGTGAATAGTGATTAAGTGTTCTACGCC